>JAJIBD010033056.1:0-20866 GCA_021461705.1 Cryptotis parvus | reverse complement strand
TAATCTATTTAAGCCAAGGTTCATTCTAATGAGACCTCTCTTCTATGTAAACACTGCTAGAGGGTGTGGCAATTACAGAAGTCACCTTGATTGAATAACTTGACTTATACACCTACTAAGACTTCTGTTTTCTAGATTGGGCACAGCTCCTCTTTATACTCAGTGCACCCAGCGTGGGACACTTAGAGTTTACCAGGAGACTACCACCCCTGGCTACGTTGAGACTATAGGGAAGACTATAGGAAGGATCATACTAGTTTGCTCTAAGCAGGCGAGTGTGACCCTTTCAGTATATGAGAGCAAGATACTCAGAATCACCCTGGTGCAGATAATAAATAAGAAGGACCTTGGGGTACCATCTAGAGTGTATGAAGCTCATGAAATTAAGGCATATTACTTTATATCAGCCTCTCTCTCTCTCTCCAGTGATTTACATAAGAGATAATCTCGGGATTAGTCCTTGGCATAATCTTTGTTTATACCTGCAATAGGGTGTGGCACTACACTCTGTTTAGAGTTCTTTGTTGACATGACCCTCCCTGGATTACTTTGGTGTACATAAGGGGACTGACTTGAGGCCCCTGGACTTTTCGCTTTTGGCTTTTCTTTTTTGGCTGGCTTTTGGCTTTTGCTCTTTGGCCTTTTGCTCCATCTTCTGGGTAGGACTCATCTCGGGTGAGATCCTCTCTGTTCGGTGGGAGACTTAGGCTCTTTGTATGGTCTAAATTCGGACCAGAGCTAGTTTGTTCATTGTATTGGATTGCTGTGGAAGAGCTTTTGTACTATTAAAAGCCTTTTTGGAACTGCACGGACTCGTGAGTTTTCATCTGTTCCCCCAGTGTCCTCAGAGGTAGAAGAGAACTTCTGTCCTGACACTGTCGGGACCCCCGGCAGCTTCCCGACAGTCCCCCATGCACAAACAGCAGTAATATCTGGGTTACAGCCAGCAGTAAGCCCTGATTGATTACAGCTCAATGTGCCCCCCCCCAAAAAAATATAAGGCCTGAGAATAAAAGACAGCAATTTCAAACCATCTTGAAACAAATGTAAAGTCAGAAAGTTGTTTAAGAAAAGGTCTTTTAAAAAAGATCTTGGTCTATATTTTGCTAGAAATTATTTTTTATTTTTAAAAAAGAGCTTTGAAAGAGAGATAGTACATAAAATGATATAGTGTATGGAGTGTTTGAGTTCAATCTTCCAATGCTTATAGTTCCCGATGCTGCTAGCAGTGATCTCTGAACAAATAACCTGTGTAAGTACAGAGACCCTCTGTGCCACAAACCCCCACAAAAAAAAGTATACACACACACACATGTGTATGTGTTTGGATGCTATATAAAAAGTTTTTGCAGAATTAATATATAAAGGGAGAATATCCTCACAGTCAGAGAAAGAAACTGCTAATCTTTTGAATTTTGGTGCTTCAGCTAGATGAGAGCATAAGTCAGGCAGTAAAGAATTCTGCAATGAAGTAGGTGCAAGAAAGAAGGGGAAACTATAGCTTTGCACATCATGAGTGATTTGTTTTATGGCCAAATTCTATTGGGAACCATATTTTTTCATGACTTTTCTCGTTGTAATGAGCTTCCACATTTGAACTAAGTGTGAATAATGTAACTCTGTGCGGCCTAAGATTTTATGTGCTGGGGCTTTATTTTATCTTGAATCCCCAGCAGTTGCAAGAGAGGGGAAAAAAAGGAGCAAACTTTAAATTTAAAAAGAAACAAGGCACTTTTCTGGATCAGATTTCAGGACCTGAGCTTTTTCTTATTTTTTTCCTTTTCTCCCTAAATTTGATTTTATCACAGCCCCACGGCATACAAAACTATTCATAGTTGAGTTTTAGACAAAAAAACATTCCATCATCAATTCTGCCACGGGTGTGAGATTCCCTTCAGCAGTTTTTCAGGTACCCTGTCCGACCCCACCCCCCAGCCTGCTGCCCCCCAGGTACCTTTAAAGTTTGGTTATTAAGGTTTGGATCTTATGATTTCAGTGTTGTTGACTCTGTCATTTGGATATTTAGCTGTTGTTTGGATACTTGGCTGTCGTTGGGATACTCAGCTCTATCATTTATTAACACCCCTCCATACCTTGACTCTTACACCTGTGGTTCCCCCTTCTGTCTCTTCTTCCCCCAACCCCTCATTTGCTCTCTTTTCCCTTCTCCTTCCTGTGCTTTGGGACCAAGGATGATCAAGGTATCATCCTTTAAACCACTGAAATTCCTGAAATTCCTTATAGAGTTTCTCTAACTAAAATATGGAAGTAACATCATTCTGAGTTTTTCCTTCTTCTGACTTATTTCACTTAACATGATATCTTCTAAGGAACTAAGCTTTCCCTAAACAATGGATAAAATGATTTATGACTTGAAAGTGCCAATAAATACAAAAACAAAAGGCCTCATTTCATTGTACTTGTCACTTTTCACTTGTCTCTCCATTGTTCTTCGATTTGCTCAATGGGGTGCCAGTAACATCTCCATTCATTGGGAATGAGGTTCATTATTGTTACTGTTTTTGGCATATCAGATACACTACAGGTAGCTAGACAGGCTCTGCCATGGCTCTGGGTTGGTTTTTATGTTAGGCAATCAACCAAGCAGGGTCCACGGGGCAGAGCCCTGGGTGTAGACAAGCCTGTCTCCTGTTTCCTGTCTGCCACCTGCCGATAGAGCCAGGCACCTGAGCCACACCTGCAACAACTCAAGGGGCAAAGTAATTTTCATTGTACTGACCTTGAAAATTATACATAAACATATACATAAATGTACATAAATAAAAATTATACATAATTGTATTTCTCTTTACAAAATTTTCTATATTAATGAAAATATTTGAAATTTTTAAGGGTGCAGTCATTTAATTATCACTTCACATGATCATGATCTCAGGACATCCTGTTATTGATTTGCTCAAACAATGTTTGTTTCCATTTGAACCTATCACGTGCCAGTGTAGCCCAATGGAATCTCCCTGCTTGAGGAATACAAGAGCCTCAAACCATTTGCTCAGGGTCTTGACAAAGAAGTCTGATCATCTAATAGCTGGGCAGTCACATGATCTTTGGATATCCCATGGGATCGAGTTGGTAATGGCTCTAGTCCAGTGGTCATCTCCAAGTCGCATGACACATCCAGCTCATCTGAGTTTCAACATCTTGTCAAACAAGAAAGTGTCCCTGACTCTGGATCGCCGATGGAGGTCAGAACTCTGGATTTCTTGTCTCACTTGAGTGAGACGCGTGATATTCAAGCATAGCTCCTTTGAATTTTCTTTGGGAGACCCAAATAGCGTACTCATCATGCTTTCATAGGACCCAGGTCTCTGAGGCGAAAGTTAATGCAGGAGAACAGTGGAGTCAAAGAGATGTGCCAAGAGCCGGAGGTTCCTTGACCTTGCAGCTATTTCGTTGATGCTCTTAAAGGCATTCCATGGCGCTCTTCCTCTTGCACAGCTCAGGTTTTAAGTCGCTCATCATATTGAATTTTGACCTAGGAACACATAACTGCTGCAATCAGAGATGTTTGTTCCTTTGAGACTGAATGGGGCCTCTGGAAATAGTTTGTTTTTCATGAACATTGTTTTGTTGAGATTCAGCTGTAGACCTATTTTTCCACATACTCGGTCGAAGTCAGCCAGAATTTGTGCCGCTTGGCTAATGTTTGGTGTTATTAGAACAATGTCACCAGCGAAGTGGAGGTGGTGTATTTGCTGACCGGCTCATCTTCACTCCCATTCCTTCCCATTCTAATTGTCGCATGATGTTTCAATGAAATGGTATCACCCTGCTGAACCCCTCTTTTGACATCAATGATCATTTACTTGTAGAATGGTGAAATCTGCAAAGCAAGGCAGTGCAGAGAAGCAATAAAGGAAGCCCCTCAAAGAGAGAAGAGCAGCAATACAGGCCATTGCAGCAGAAAATACAGGCCAATACAGGCCATTGCAGCCAGGAAAAGTATTTGCAATGTCCGCCTGTCCTTTTGCCGACTATAAGAACAAGATGACTGCCCTCCAATGTCCTGATGGATCAATCGATCACATTTCCAGAAAGGCAATGTAGAATATTATCCATGACTTGTACTCAGATCTATTTGACAGCCATGTTCATCTGCCCACACACCAAATTCCACAGGATGGATATGTCATTCCCAAACTTCTCCATTCCTGAAATCCAACATGCCATTTCATTAGTAAAGTTGTGAACAGCACCCAGCCCAGACAAAGACACACATGAACATCTGAAGAATCTGCCGCCAGTTCTCATCAATACATGGCTCAACTCTTCACACACTACCTGTTTGAATGCAAGGTGTCCTCTGAATGGAAAACCAGCAGTACAGTTCTACTGTTCAAGAAGGGAGATATCCACGACATTGGCAACTATCACCTCATCTGCCTGTTGTCTGTCATCTACAAGCTGTTCACTCGAGTCATCCTGAACAGGATTGACTGAACATTAGATGAAGGACAACCATGTGAGCAAATTGGCTTCCAAAAAGGATTCAGCACAATTGACCATATCCACATGGTAACCAAGCTCACTGAGGTTTATCAAGAGTTCAAGATGCCACTCTCTCTAATGTTCATTGATTAAAGAAAACCTTTGATTCTGTTGAGACCGAAATGGTCATCGAAGCCCTAGCCTAACCGGGCATTGAAACCCAATACATCAAGATCCTTCGTAGCTGTATTAATATACTGAATATTTTTATGATCACAAAATGTATCTTACAAAAAACAGAATAAATGCATCTGATCAAAGTAGAAAACTATTCAATTTTTAGTACTACATTAACAAAGTAACTGCTTGATCATTAATAACAATGGAATTTATAGGAATTAAAGAGGAATAATGCCAGATAAAGTTGTACTTTTCAAGTAAAAAATAATTTAATCCAAATCTCAATATAAGACCTGAATCCATAAAGCGCTAAAGAAAAATAGAAAAACCCTCCATAACATTGAAGCTAAAGGCATCTTCAAAGATGAAACACCACTAACAAAGCAACTGGAAGCAAAGATAAACATATGGGACTACATGAAAATTAAAAGCTTCTGCACCTCAAAAGAAACTGACCAAGAAATAAAGACAGTCCACATAATGGGAAAGAATATTCACCCAATACCCATCTGATAAGGGGTTAACATCCAGGAAAAAATCAGGCACTGGTAGTACGTTACAAGTAGAAATCAGCCAACCCCATAAAAAATGGGGAGAAAAAATGAACAGAAACTTTGACAAAAGAAGAAAGTTCATGGCCAAAAGGCACATGAAAAATGCTCATCATCACTAATCATCAGAGAGATGCAAATCAAAACAACAATGAGATATCATCTCACACCACAGAGACTGGCACATATTCAAAAGAGCAAGAACAAGTGCTGGCGTGGATGAAGGGAGAAAGGGACTCTCATCCATTGTTGGTGGCAATGTCAAGTGGTACAGCATTTTTGGAAATCAATATGGATATTTCTCCAAAGACTAGAAATTGAGCTCCCATTTGACCCAGCCATACTACTCCTGGGAAAATAACCTGAGAAGCCAAAAACACACAGCATAAATATCATCTGCACTTTTATTTTCATGGCAGCACTATTCACAATAGCCAGAATCTGGAAACAACCAGAGTGCCTGAGAAATGATGACTGGATAAAGAAACTTTTGTACATCTACACAATGGAATACTATTTAGGAAAAATGACGTTATGAAATTTACCTATAAATGGATGGACATGGAGAGGATCATGTTGATTGAAATTAGCCAGAAGGAAAAAAGACAGATATCAAATGACTGCTTTTATTTGCATGATATAAATATATATACATGCATATGTGTGTGTGTGTGTGTGTGTGTGTGTGTGTGTGTGTATGAAACCAATATCCTAGGTCAGGCAAAACATGGATCAGGAGGTCATGTCAAATGTGGAATCTACCACAAACGTGTTAGTAGTCAGAGGTTACATAAGACGGAATATGTAACAGTGTGCTAATAATTGTTGAAAGTGATAATACCAACTCTAGAACTGAGCATTAAATACAGGCAAATAGATACACATGATAACCTCTAAATGTATGTATTGTAATCCACAATGTATAAGAGAAGGAAGAGAGAGAGAGAGAGAAAGAAAGAGAGAGAAAAGAGATAAAGAACCTGCCATAAAGGCAGGCTAGTGGAAGGGGGAAGGGAATTGTGAATATGGTGGTGAGAAATGGGTACCGGTGGAAGGATGGGTGTTGGAACACTGTAAGACTGAAACCCAAACATGAAATTCTTTGTAATTGTATATTTCACAGTGGTATAATAAAATATTAAAAAAAGAAACCCAATCTATCTTGAGCAGCTTTGTGAAGGTCCATCACATGGTGATTCAATAAAATAAAATAAATTAAAATAGGGGCGGAGCGATAGCCCAGCAGGTAGCGGCTGGCTTGTGCCAGCCCGGTTCGATCCCCGGCATCCCATATGGTCCCCAAGCACCTCCAGGAGTAGCTCCTGAGTGCAGAGCCAGGAGAAACCCCTGAGCATTGCCAGATGTGACCCAAAAAAGCAAATTAATTAATTAATTAACTAATTAAAATAATAATAGCAATTCAATCTACAAAACATTATTTTGACACAACATGATGGATTATTCTATGTGCTAATATGACAGGGCTATGTTTATCAGATTTTTTCCAAATATTATTCTAGAAGTAATTAAATATTTTGGTAACATTTGGGTCAGATCAATATTTGCTTAGTGAACGGTGAGTAAAGCATACTGCTCAATACCATAGGTGGGTCTCATCCAGTCAGCTGAAGCCTTGATAGAAAATGACTGAACTACAAAGCATTTAAGGAGTCATACATACCATGTAAGTTGAGAGTACTCATTAAGTACACATTTGATTTCAAAACAGAAAAAAATTCCTAAGAGCAGTCATAAGCAAATGACATCAGTTTTATTTTTATCACGAAACTTAGGTTCTGCATTCTTTCTATGTTTATCAAAGTTGTATTCTCTAACATAGCCCTCTAATTTCTGCCAAAGTAACAAACATCAGGTACTGACATATACAATTCAAAATGTAACCATCTCTACTTTTCACTGACAAAATACTATTTAGTTAGTTAAAGATACTCAAAATAATCTTAGCATAATTTTCTTTTTATAGGGAGTCTCTAGGTAAAAGACATATAGTCATCTACTTTCACCTTACCTTTATTATATTATAAATATATTAACAGCTTGTGTATTACATTATTTGTGCATAAAAGTAAATGACTCCAAATGCTACCCAAAACTTTCACTGTAATGAAATTACTATTAACCTTCCCTACTAGCATAATTTTGGGGATCTTTCCAAATATTGCTTAGAGGATTTGGATGCCAATCGCCAGAGACCAAGTTTCATCTCTGCACAGTTGTGCATAGTTGTGCATCAATATTGTGCATATAGAACAATTCAATGCTGTTCCTGGTAATGCTCTACCTGCACACAGTCTTAAATTTCCATCATTATATGTATGAAATGACAGAGTGGGCAGGGTCACTTGATCACTTGAATCCCAGTTACTCATCGATTTGCTCGAGCGGGCGCCAGTAACATTTCCATTGGACCCTATCACGTGCCAATGTAGCCCAATGGCATCTGGTTGATTCAGGAATATGAAGAGCCTCAAACCGTTCCTTCAGGGTCTTAACAAGGAAGTCTGACCATCTTGTAGGTGGGCGGCCACGTGATCTTTTGGATATCCCGTGGGATCCAGTCGGTAACGGCTCTAGTCCAGCGGTTGTCTCCAAATCGCATTACATGTCCAGCCCATCTGATTTTCGATGCCTTGGCAAACGAGACAGCGTCCCCTGATTCTGGAATAGCGACGGAGGTCAGAACTCCGGATTCCTTCTCTCACTTGAGTGAGACGTGATATTCCAAGCATAGCTCTTTCGATGCCTCTCTGGGAGACCCGAATAGCATTCTCATCCTGCTTTCGGTGGGGCCCAGGTCTCTGAGGCGTATGTTAATGCAGGGAGAACGGTGGAGTCGAAGAGATGTGCCCGGAGCCGGAGGTTCTTTGTCCTTTTAGCTATTTCTTCGATGCCTTTGAAGGCATTCCATGCCGCTCTCTTCCTCCTGCGCAGCTCAGGTTTTAGGTCATTCATCATGTTGACTTCTCGACCTAGGTACACATAACTGCTGCATTCAGAGATGTTTGTTCCATTGAGAGAGAATGGGGCCTCTGGAACTAGTTCATTTCTCATGAACGTAGTTTTCTTCAGATTCAGCTGTAGACCTACCTTTCCACATTCTCGGTCAAAGTCAGCCAGCATTTGTGCCGCTTGGCTAATGTTTGGTGTTATTAGAACGATGTCATCAGCGAAGCGGAGGTGGTGTAGTTGCCGACCATCTATCTTCACTCCCATTCCTTCCCATTCTAATTGTCTCATGATGTTCTCGAGGGTGGCACTGAAGAGTTTTGGTGAGATGGTATCACCCTGTCGAACCCCTCTTTTGACATCAATGATCACTTCTTTGTAGAATGGTGAGATCCTGGTGGTGAATCCATAATACAGCTCACGAAGGATCTTGATGTATTGGGTTTGAACACCCTGTTTGACTAGGGCTTCGATGACTGCTTCAGTTTCCACAGAATCAAAGGCTTTCTGTAAATCAATGAACGTGAGACAGAGCGGCATCTTGTACTCCCTACAAACCTCAATGAGCTTGGTTACTGTGTGGATATGGTCGATTGTGCTGAATCCTTTCCGGAAACCTGCTTGCTCGCATGGTTGACCTTCATCTAGTGTTCTGCTAATCCTGTTCAGGATGACTCGTGTAAACAGCTTGTAGATGACAGACAACAGGCAGATGGGGCGATAGTTGCCGATGTCATGAATGTCTCCCTTCTTGAACAGTAGAACTGTCCTGCTGGTTTTCCATTGGGAGGGCACCTTGCATTCGGACAGGTAGCGTGTGAAGAGCCGAGCTAGTGTATTGATGAGCACCGATGGCAGATTCTTCAGATGTTCGGGTCTGACTTTGTCTGGGCCTGGTGCTGTTCCCTTCTTTACCGATGAGATGGCATGTCTTATTTCAGAAGGGAGAACGTTGGGAATGACGTATCCATCCTGTGGAATTTGGTATGTGGGCAGGTGGATGTGGCTATCAAAAAGATTTGAGTAGAAGTCCTGGATAATCTTCTCCATTGCCTTTCTGGAAGATGTGATAGATCCATCAGGGCGTCGGAGGGCAGTCATCTTGGTCTTATAGTTGGCGAAGGACAGGCGGGCAGTGCGAATACTTTTCCCGGCTTCTGCTGCATCTTCCAGTATTTCTGCTCTTCTGTCTTTGAGGTCTGCTTTTATCGCTTCTCTGCACTGTTTAGCAAGCTTGGACGTTAGCATTTGGTCTCCTGAGGCTCGCGCCTTGCCACGCTTGGCGAATGAGCTCAGAGAGTTTCTGAAGACAAGCGTCCTTTTGTGTTTTTCTCTCTCTCGGCATTCTTCGCACAATCATGGAGGTGCTGAACCAGTCGGTTGTATTCTTCATCGATGTCATCAATGATGGTATCTTCCCATGTTGCCGCAATGGTGCTAAAGAGTTCCCAGTTGGTGGTCGCTCTGGGAGTTCTCTTCTTAAACTTTGCAGCCTTTTCTCCCCGCTAGGGGAAGTAGAATTTTGCACGAAAGAGACGGTGGTCCGATCCTGTCTGGAATTTGGGGGACGACAGCAACATCGGTCAGACAAAACCGTCGATTGAAGATGATGTGGTCGATTTCATTGTGGAACTGTCCACCAGGAGATTCCCATGTCCAACGTTTCGCTTCAGCCTTCTGAAACTGTGAGTTCCCATGAATAGTCTTGGTGGACATGATGAACTCAGATAGTCTCTCACCCTGTTCGTTCCATTCTAGGCCATGGGTCCCGATGTGGAGTTCTTCAGCCGATCTTCTCGGTCCTATCTTGGCATTAAAATCACCAACTATGATCTTGTAGAAGGTGTGATCTTTTTATAGAACTCCTCCAATTCTATGTAGAATTTCTCAATTTCATCTTCTTTGTATGTGGATGTTGGTGCATAGACAATGAAGATAGAAATTGCTGGCAGTGGGCCACATCTCCTCAAGTGTAATCGTCCTATTCGGTTTGTTAGGCATTCAAATGAATCAATGTTGACAGCCATGTTCGTGTTGACAAGGACACCAATGCCACCGACGCCTCTTTCATCACATGTTCCAAGGAACAATTCTTCTCCGGTGTCAAATACAGCATGATGCGACTGGCGCCTCCTGCGTCTCAGTCAGACCAATGATGTCGTACTTGATCTTTCTTGCTTGCAGCATCAGATCCTCAATATATGCTTCCGTTGCCAGTGTACGTGCATTGAAAGTACAGACAGTCATTTTAGTCCTTCTTCGTTTTGGCAGCCTAGGACAGCCGTGAAATTTTATCAGGCACTGCTTGTTTGCCTTTCTTACTGCTGCCATATTAAGGGCTCTTTCGGGTCAGGAAAATAAACATTTTTGTTACTGGGTTTGGCATATCGAACACGCATCGGACAGCTTGCCAGGCTCTGCCATGTGGGCACTATATTCTCATTGCTTTGTGGGGCTCTCTCAGAGGGGTGGGTAGAATATTTGTGGTAGTTTGAGGTAATATGACACTGAGCGGCCGCGCGAACGGGAAAGCTGGTTTCTGCTCTGCCGGGCAGGGTGATAAAGAGAAATAAAAACAGGAAATGATAAAAAAAACGGAAGGAGGAGGTTGGTTACATAAATTATATACTTATATGGGATCATCAATTCTGTTCAAAAATAGAAAGATTGTATTAATTTTTTAAACTATGCTTTATTTTTCCACAGTAGATGTTCAGATTGTTTCAGTAATATCCCTTTATTTGACCATTAGTTATTTCACTTCCAAAACATAAAGTGTATTCTTGCAACAATTTCATCAAAATAAAAATGAATTTGCCAAAGGAAAATATCTGACATAGGACACATATCACGTTAGAAATTGGTTTTATCTTTTAGGTATGCCTATATAGTCATAAAGTACTTTTGGGTATTAATAAATGATCTCAGATTCAGAGCCCTCCACTTCTATGTGACCAAAAAAAAAAACTGAAACATATTATTACCCACAGCTCTAACACATGAGATCTATCTTCCGCAGGATAAAGAACATGCTAGGAAACAACCTGAATATCCATAAAATTACAGAAAAAGAAATCATACAATGTATCCTCTCAAAACACAAAGAAAGGAATCAATCATAAAAAGAAAGTGACTCAAAGACTGGAAACAACATACTGCTAAATAACTATCACTATCACTATCTTCCCGTTAATCATCTATTTGCTAGAGCGGGCACCAGTAATATCTCCATATGTCCCGTCTCAAGCTAGTAGAACCCAAAGGCATCCGCACGCTCCAGGAACATAAAGAGCCTCAAACAATTATATTAGGTCACGGGAATGACCTAATATAAATGTTACTGGTATTTGGCATATTAAATACTACACGAGCAGCTTGCCAGGCTTGCTGTGCGGGGTGGCATACTGTTGTAGTCACCTCTAAATAAAGCATTTATTGGTAAACTGCACGGGCAGCTAGCGGCCGCAAGCCAGGCTGTGATAGTCTGGTCTGCTGGATGGAGTTGTGACGAGAGAGAAGTCCAGATGTGGAAAATGACGGGCCCCATGAGTAGGGCAGGGGTGGTCTGGCTTGTTGTGAGGCTCAGCTGGGTGGCAGGCCAGGGCTAGAACCCGCCATGCCTACCGGGCACTTCACGAGCAGCTGGGCACAGGGAGAGCAAGTAGCAGCTCTGTACCATGTCTGAAAGTCTCTGGTTCAGCATACCTGGGCCGGATTGAAAAAAAAACTGCTAAATAACAACTAGATTAAAGAAGTGGGAAAAGTGGAAAAAAGAAATCCAACGATTCCTTGAAACAGATGAGAATGAAGATACCAACTACCAAAATCTATGGGACACAACAAAAGCAGCCCTAAGTAGAAATTTTGGTGAACATCTTACATTACCAAGTTTGAGAACCAAAAAATAAATGACTGAATTCTTATAATTATATGAACCCCCAACAAGAAACAAGAGAAAACAAAATATCTGAATAGAACATTCTTGAGTAAAAAATTGAACAGTAATTTAAAATATCCCTAAGAACAAAAACACAGATTCAGAGGAACTCACTAGTTAAGATTACCAATTTTTCAAAGAATACTTAATATCTGTTCCTTTCAAGCTCTTCAAAAATATTGAGGAACAGGTATCTTCTCTAACAGATATTATGAAATGATTACATTCATACCTGAAACAGACACTTCTACAAAAGAAAAAGACAGACCCTTATGAACATTAATTAAAATTACAATTCTTATGAACATCAATCAAGTATCCTCAACAAAATCCTAGTGAACAGAATCCAACAATATATCAAAAGGATTATACACTGTTATTAAGTTGGTGCATCCCGGAGGTATAAGGATGGTTCAATACAGAGAAATAAATTGCTGTAAAATACTATAGCAACAAAGATAAAATCTAGATGGCCAATTCAGAAAAGGCTTTAGACAAGACCCAATACCCAATGTAATTAAAAAAAAGAAGAAAGTAAATAAAACTCAAAAAAATAAGAATGGAAGGAAAGTACCACAAAAATAGTGTGGGCCATCTACAATAAACACACAGCCAATATCATACCCAATGTTGAAACACTGAAAGTCTTTCCTCTAAGATCAGGCACTACACAAGGATGTCTGCTATCAAAACTCCTAATCAACATATTTTTGTAACTCTTCACCATAGTAATAAGACAAATCAAAGATATCAAATGAATCCAAATCTAAACTGAAAAAAATCAAATTGTCACTATTTGCAAATAACATGATAGTGTATAGTAAAAAATATTAAGACTCCACCGAAAACCACCTAGGAATAATAAATACAATGAAGTAACAGGTTACAATATAAATAAAATAAATTAGTGGCATTCCTATACACAAATTTTGAAATATAAGGAAATAAATTTAAAGACTATTCCCCTTCAAAATAGAGCTGCAACATATCAAATATCTAGGAGTCTACTTAACAAAGGAGTGAAAATTATAAATTACTGCTAAGAGAAATAAAGGACACCAGGAAATTAGATTACATTCCTTATGAATGGATTGGAAAATCAACATTGTTGTTAAAATGACCATCCTACCCAAAGTACTATACAGATTCAAAGCAATATCCACTAAAATTCCAATTATTTTTTAAAGACATTGAAGAAACCCTACTAAAATTTTCATGGGACCATAAAACTCTCTTAAAGGAATCATAAGAATACTGAAGAAGATGGGAGACTTGCATACCAATAGAACACAACTGAGAGTCCTGCATTAAGCCCCCAGCTTTATACCCAGCTAATCTATGAGATGAATTTACGAAATGAAATAGAGGAAATCTCTTCAACATATGGTGTTGGGGAAACTGGAGAGCCACATGAAAAAAATTGGAGAGCCACATTAAAACTGGAGAGCCACATGAAAAAAATGAATAAAATTTGGATTGTATCTTGTATCATTCACAAAAGTAAGCTCAAAGAGGACTAAAGGTCTCAGGATTCGATCGGATTCTCAAAAAACATTTAACTCATTAAAAAATATTAGCAGAACTCTCCAGGAAACCGACTGCAGAGGAATCTTCAATAAGATGACCACAGTGGCAAAAACTACAAAAACAAAAATAAACAATTGGGACTAAATCATATTATAAATCTTTAGCTCAGAGAAAAGAACTAAAAGCTCTAATAAAGAAACCCAACTGAATGGGAGAAAATATTTGTACACAAATTATCAGATAAATAGGTCGATATTAAAGCTCTAAAAAGCACTGATAAAACTCAGCAACAAAAAATACAGTGATCCTAACAGTTAATGGGTTGAGGAAATGAACAGAAACTTTGCCAAAGAAGACATACAAATGACCCACAGGCATCTGAAAAAGTGCTCATCATCACTCGTGTTTAGGAAAATGCAAAAGAAAACATGACTGATTCCATCTCATGCCTGTGAGAATAGCATATATTTAAAAGTCTGGAAATAATCAGCATTGGTCAGGTTGTGTGGTCAGGTTGTGTAGAAAAAGGAACCCTATCTACTATTAATGGGAATGTTGTCTGGTTCAGCGTTTATGGAAAATAATATGGAGGTCTCTATGCAAAATATGAATTAAACTACCATATGATACAATAATACCACTTTTTGGCATCTATCTCCAAAACACAAAAATTCATTTGAAAGGATATGTATACAAGTACCTTAATTGCCACACTTATTACAATAGCCAAAATATGGGAACAACCCAAATACCCAACTACAGATAAATGGATCAAGAAGTTGTGATATATAAACACAATAAAATATTATACAACTCTAAGAAAGAATAAATCATACAACTGCAGCCACATGGTTGAAAACAGAGGATAGAATGCTAAGTGAAGTCACTCAAAAGGGATGGGATACAGAATGATGTCTCTCAATATGTGAGACTTACAGGTGCAGAGCAAGGTACAAGATCCAAAGGCAGCATAATGGAAAAAATTATGAACAAACTGTTTCTGTGTATATAAAACATGGGGTGGGTTCTTGGGAGGGGCAGGGTATGTTGATTATGGGGTGGTGCTGGAATTTTGCATGAAAAACCATCATTAACAGCATTGCAGAATAGAGAATTTCAATTTTGAATACATAAAAAAAATGAAGTTTCCTTCCTCTGGGTAGATCCCCCATACACACATTGGACAACGCCAATTTTGAAATAAGCATTGGAGTTCACTTGATCACTTGAATCTCAGTTATTCACTGATTTGCTCGAGCGGGCGCCAGTAACATTTCCATTGGACCCTATCACGTGCCAATGTAGCCCAGTGGCATCTGGTTGATTCAGGAATATGAAGAGCCTCAAATGTTCCTTCAGGGTCTTGACAAGGAAGTCTGACCATCCTGTAGGTGGGCAGCCACGTAATCTTTTGACATTCCGTGGGATCCAGTGAGTAACAGCTCTAGTCCAGCGGTTGTCTCCAAATCGCATTACATGTCCAGCCCATCTGATTTTCGATGCCTTGGCAAACGAGACAGCATCCCTGATTCTGGAATAGCGACGAAGGTCAGAACTCCGGATTCCTTCTCTCACTTGAGTGAGGTGTGATATTCCAAGCACAGCTCTTTTCGATTCCTCTCTGGAAGACCCGAATAGCATTCTCATCCTGCTTTTGTAGGGCCCAGGTCTCTGAGGTGTATGTTAATGCAGGGAGAGCAGTGGAGTAGAAGAGTTGTGCCCGGAGCTGGAGTTTCTTTCTCCTTTTAGCTATTTCTTCGATGCCTTTGAAGGCATTCCATGCCTCTCTCTTCCTCCTGCGCAGCTCAGGTTTTAGGTCATTCATCATGTTGACTAATCGACCTAGGTACACATAACTGCTGCATTCAGAGATGTTTGTTCCATTGAGAGTGAATGAGGCCTCAGGAACTAGTTCATTTTTCATGAACATAGTTTTCTTCAGATTCAGCTGTAGACCTATCTTTTCACATTCTCGGTCGAAGTCAGCCAGCATTTGTGCCACTTGGCTAATGTTTGATGTTATTAGAACACCTCAGCAAAGCAGAGGTGGTGTAGTTGCCGACCATCTATCTTCACTCCCATTCCTTCCCATTCTAATTGTCGCATGATGTTCTCGAGGGTGGCGCTGAAGAGTTTTGGTGAAATGGTATCACCCTGTCTGAACCCTCTTTTGACATCAATGATCACTTTTTGTAGAATGGTGAGATCCTGGTGGTGAATCCGTAATACAGCTCATGAAGGATCTTGATGTATTGGGTTTGAACACCCTGTTTGGCTAGGGCTTCGATGACTGCTTCAGTCTCCACAGAATCAAAGGCTTTCTGTAAATCAATGAACATGAGACAGAGCAGCATCTTGTATTCCCTACTAACCTCAATCAGCTTGGTTACTGTGTGGATATGGTTGATTGTGCTGAATCCTTTCCAGAAGCCCGCTTGCTCGCATGGTTGTCCTTCAACTAGCGTTCTGCTAATCCTGTTCAGGATGACTCATGTAAACAGCTTGTAGATGATGGACAACAGGCAGATGGGACGATAGTTGCCAATGTCGTGAATGTCTCCCTTCTTGAACAGTAGAACTGTCCTGCTGGTTTTCCATTGGGAGGGTACTTTGCATTCGGACAAGTGCGTGTGAAGAGCCGAGCTAGTGTATTGATGAGTACCAATGGCAGATTATTCAGGTGTTCGGGTCTGACTTTGTTTGGGCCTGGTGTTGTTCCCTTCTTTACCGACGAGATGGCATGTCGGATTTCAGAAGGGAGAACGTTGGGAATGACATATCCATCCTGTGGAATTTGGTATGTGGGTAGGTGGATGTGGCTATCAAAGAGATTTGAGTAGAAGTCCTGGATAATCTTCTCCATTGCCTTTCTGGAAGATGTGACAGATCCATCAATGCGTCCGGACGGCAGTCATCTTGGTCTTATAGTTGGCAAAGGACAGGCAGGCGGTGTGAATGCTTTTCCCGGCTTCTGCTGCATCTTCCAGTATTTCTGCTCTTCTGTCTTTGAGGTCTTTTTTTATCACTTCTCTGCACCGTTTAGCAAGCTTGGACATTTGCATTTGGTCTCCTGAGGCTCGCGCCTTGCCACGTTGGCGAATGAGCTCGAGAGTTTCAAAAGACAGGCGTCCTTTTGTGTCTTTCTCTCTCTCTCGGCATTCTTCGCACAATCATGGAGGTGCTGAAGCAGCCAGTTGTATTCTTCATCGATGTTGTCAATGGTGGTATCTTCCCATGTTGCCGCAATGGTGCCAAAGAGTTCCCAGTTGGTGGTCGTTCTGGGAGTTCTCTTCTTAATCTTTTCAGCCTTTTCTCCCGTTGCAGGAAGTCGAATTTTGCACGAAAGAGACGGTGGTCTGATCCTTTTTGTAATTTGGGGACGACAGCAATATCGGTCAGTCAAAACCATCGATTGAAGATGATGTGGTCAATTTCATTGTGGAACTGTCCACCAGGAGATTCCCATGTCCAACGTTTCGCTTCAGCCTTCTGGAACTGTGAATTCCCATGAATGGTCTTGGTGGACATGATGAACTCAGATAGTCTCTCACCCTGTTCGTTCCATTCTATGCTACGGGTCCCGATGTGGAATTCTTCAGCTGATCTTTTTTGGTCCTATCTTTGCATTAAAATCACCAACTATGATCTTGTAGAAGGTGTGAACTTTTTATAGAACTCCTCCAGTTCCATGTAGAATTTCTCAATTTCATCTCCTTTGTATGTGGATGTTGGTACGTAGACAATGAAGATAGAAATTTGCTGGCAGTGGGCCACATCTCTTCAAGTGTAATCGTCCTATCCAGTTTGTTAGGCATTCAAATGAATCAATGTTGATGGCCATGTTCGTGTTGACAAGGGGAATGGATGAAGACACAGGAATCCAATGCAGTTTTAAAATGCTTTACTTATCACAGGTTCAGGCATACACATTAGCAATAGGAAAAACCTGGTGCTTAGGATTCCTGGCTGGAACCCCAGCCACGTGTAGGCCAAGATGGCGGCCACCACATTTTAAGGCCCTGTAAAAATGAGACAAAGACTCCCAAGAAGAGTGCAAGCCCCAAAAAAAGAGAGCCCAAAAAGCGAGTGAGAGGAAGCAGACTGGTTTTATACCTCTGCAACTCAGACCTCCCACTATTATGGGAAGCAAAAAGGGTCAAATGCCCTTAGGTAATTTCTCCCAGCATCTCACCTAGGCCTATTATATGATAAAGTTTTGAGCCAAGATTTGCCTGGAAATGCCTTTATAGGGTAGAGAAGGGGGTTTCTGAGATGGCATGTCTCTGTACCAAAGACTAATACTAATGCCAGTTAAATATTTCTCCAAGCCTTCACAAGAGTCTCGTCTACTTCACGGTAGTTTTGTATTTTAGTTGCCTTTGAGTTATCAGGGAGCCATGCTTGCTTGCTTGGAGGCAAACAGCATTTCTCTCTGGTCTAATTACTTAGAGATCCAATGTGGCCAGGCAAATATGCTGGTAAGATCTAGCTAGTCCCACAATGACTGTGGTAGCATGAGAGAATATTTATACCAGCCAGTACAGAATACATGGTCAGATAAACTGCCACATTTAAACTACCCCCTATCTACAAAGTGATTTTCAGGAGGCAATCCAGAGCAGATGCAGAGGTTTTTAAGCTTTTAGGTGTCCTGCAACAATTCTGTGTGTTTCCTTTCTCACATTACGTACTAAGAAGCCTAATATTTTAAGACCACACCAAATTTTCATTTTACTTTGTATTTTTGTCTTTGTTCTCCTTTAGACAAAACATTTCATGCTTTATTTTCCAACCTTTTATGTAACTATGTTGTCACTGTCAACATCTGGGCTTATGCGTTCTTATTTGGCATTAGAGCATTCTCTTTCAGCTGCCTTTAGCCCATTTTAGACACACACACACACCCTACATATGGTGGCAAACTCATTCTCATCAATACCATTCAGGTGTTTTCTGTAACAAAACAATCACAACCCAAATATAACCTCTCTGATCAGTTTTCATCCTCACCACTAAACATTTGTTACACACTTACATTAAAATACATAACACAGTTTATTGCAGTTCCTTTTTAAAGACCATTTCTTTTTTATTCATCGCTTTTTTTTGGACCACATTCAGAGGTGCTCAAGGCTCACACCTGGCAGGTGCAGATGACCTATGGTGTGCCAGGGATCAAAACCAGGTCTGCACATGCAATGGCAGCACTCTACCACTGTACTCCCGCAGTGACTTATTCCAGTTGTTCTGATCACTGTATCACTGTCTTCCCGTTCATCATCGATTTGGTCGAGCAGGCACCAGTAACATCTCCATATGACCTGTCTCATGCAAGTAGAGCCCAAGGGCACCTGCTTGCTCCAGGAACATAAAGAGCCTCAAACCATTCCATCAGGTCATGGGAATGAGGTCTATAATTGTTACTGGTATCTGGCATATCAAATACGACATGGGTAGCTTGCCAGGCTCTGCCGTGCAGGTAGCATACTCTTGTAGTCATCTCAAAATCCAGCATTTATTGATGAACCGCGCAGCTGCAAGTGGACATGCGAGCCTGGCTGTGATAGGCTGGTCTGCTGAGTGGAGTTCTGATGAGGGGAAAGTCCGATGTGGAAAAATGGAGGTCCTCATGGAGTGGGAGGTCGTCTGGCTTGTTGTGAGGCTCTGCTGGGGTGGCGGGCCAGGGCTAGAACCTGCCATCCCCTCCTGGGCACCTCCTGAGCGGCTGGGCACAGTGAGAGCCAGTAGCAGCTCTGCCCCAGGTCTGTCTCTCTCTGAGAGAGAGTTGTTCTGATAGACATCCATTTATCTATGACATTGTGTTGATGACAGGTAATGATGACACTTTATTTATCTTTGTCTTAAACTTTCACTGCTTATCACAATGAATATTTAACAAGTGCTTATTGTTGAAAAACTCCACCCAAATATCTAAGAGTTAGTAAGCATTGGTTTCTACCCCTTTCCTATGACACATTAGACTGTATGGAATATTTAAAAGTTAATTATAGAGCAGATGAACTGTTAGTCCTAGTACTAATATTTGTGAGCTACTGATTTGTCCCTAAGTCTCCCTTTGAATCTCCATGAATTTGATTCTTTACTGTAATAAAAAAGCAATAAAACTCTTTATTTCTTACTTATTTTTACATTTCAGATTTGTGTCACACCTGGTTGTGTTTAGGACTTGTTCCTGGCTCTATGCTTAAGGACCATTACTGGAAGTATGGAGGACCAGCTGCAGAGCCAGGGATAGAACTAGATTGGCAAAGTTTCAAAGTGACTGCTTTACCACCTGTATTATCTCTCTTACCTACTTAAATGTTTAAATAGATTTGTGACTAATCTAGCTTTGTTTATGGTTACTTGAACATTTCCACATATTGCCAAATACATGAATGAAAAATTAAAGTTCAATTGACTGGATGCTTTAAAACATGATTCCAGATAGATTTCATGGGAAAATGACAGCAAAACTGTCAATGAAAATAATCCAATTTCTGTGTAGTTTCTAAAATCCATAGTTTTAACACACTGTCAAATAAATGTGCTATTTTATGATCCACAACATTCCTGAACATTATTTTCTTCTTATAAATGAGTAATAAGAGACTTAAAGATGTCAAACAGTTTGCTCAATATAGAAAAGATAGCAGAGTTGAAAATAACAGCTCCTGGAACCAGAGAGATAAAACTTGGGTTAAGGTGTATGTGACTGATTTTGGTTTGATCCTAACCCCACATGTTTCCTCAAGCCGAGAAGATGACAGTTTCCTTAAAAGATCATTTATTTTCAAAGTACCAACTATAATCAAGATTTAAGCAAAAGATTAATATGTCACTTTCTTTTTGGTTATGTGGAGTCATGATAGGAAGAATTATAGTCTTTATTTTAACCATATTTACCAAGAATTTTACTTTTTTATTTTGAAAGAAAAGAGATATAGAGAAAAAAAACAAGATAATTAAATTCTTTAGGTAAGCCAGAGCTCCCTGTATATAGTTTAGTAAAACATTTTTAGGATATTACATGTTTTTCCCAAAATCTAATCTCAGGCAGTCTGTTCTAAACTAAAATGTCAAAAATTTTGTTTCTTATTCATACATAAATTGTAGATGCCAGAGTTCTACGTTATTATTCAGTCCATTGGCAATTGCTCCTCTTCCCGGTTGTCGAAGTTCATTTATTTTTGGTTATCACAATCTGTTCATATTTTTCTAATTCATCTTTTTATTAAATGAGAAAAGCTATCAA
>JAJIBD010033055.1:0-57067 GCA_021461705.1 Cryptotis parvus | reverse complement strand
AATAAGAAAGTGTTGGAGGACAGGTTTAGCTAACCTGGGAGCTTTGTTGTTTTGCCCACTCCCAGCTTAATCTTATTTAAGCCAAGGTTCATTCTAATGAGACCTCTCTTCTATGTAAACACTGCTAGAGGGTGTGGCAGTTACAGAAGTCACCTTTGATTGAATAACTTCTGACTTATACATCTACTAAGACTTCTATGTTTTCTAGATTGGGCACAGCTCCTCTTTATACCCACTGCACCCAGCGTGGGACAGTTAGAATTTACCAGGAGACTACCACCCTGGCTACGCTGAGTCTATAGGAAGACTATAGGAAGGATCATACTAGTTTGCTCTAAGCAGGCGAGTGTGACCCTTTCAGTACACGAGAACAAGATACTCAGATTCACCCCTGGCGCAGATAATAATAAGGACCTTGTGGGTACCATCTAGATTACATGAAGCTCATGAAGTTAAGATGTATTACTTTATATCAGCCCTCTCTCTCCAGTGTTTTACATAAGAGATAATCTTGGTAGAAAGGGATTAGACCTTGGCATAACCTTTGTTTATACCTGCAATAGGGTGTGGCACTACACCCTGTTTAGAGTTTTTTGTTGACATGACCCTCCCGATTGGATTACTTTGGTGTATATAAGGGGGCTGACTTGAGGCCCCTTTACTTTTTGCCTTTTGGGCCTTTTAGCTTTCGGCTTTGGCTCCTCTGCCTTTGCTCTTCTTCTAGGTAAGACTCAGCTCGGGTGATATCCTCTCTCTTTGGTGGGAGACTTAGGCTCTTTTGTATGGTCTAAGTGCGGACCAGAGGTAAAGTTTGTTCATTATATTGGAGTGCTGTGGAAGAGCTTATGTACTATTAAAAAGCCTTTTTGGAACTGCACCGACTCATGAGTTTTCATCTGTTCTCCCGGCGTCCTCGGAGGTAGAAGAGAACTTCTGCCCTGATACTGTCGGAGAACCCTGGCAGCATTCCCCGACAAGAAAGATTTTTTTTTCTGCAAGAGGTATATGAAAATGAAGAGTCATATGCAGAGGTCCTAAAAACTACTCTCTAACTGCGGAGATAGATGGTACACTGCTGAGTGGTGTGGAATTGGAATCATGCATACTGGAAACCATTATTTTTTTTCACTTTTTTAAACACCATGATTTACAAAGTACAAAGTTTTTCACAGTACAGTTGTTAGATTCACCATTCAACACCATTCCCACCACCAGTGTGCTCCCACCATCACCAGAGACCCTCATTTCCCACCCACCCTGCCCATTCCCCATGTCTGCTCCCTTATCTGGCACTAATTATATTGACCATTAACTTATATTTGGGAATGGTATTTATAAAGTAATGACTTTTTTCTGGGTTCTTATGTGTGAATCTGGCCAATTTCTGTTCCTGCATTCACTTTCTGAGTTTCTAGAAGGTAGTGGGTTTCTATTAGTCAACCCCCAAACCCTCCACCACTGTATCTACAGACTGCACTTATTTCAAATTTTTCTCAACCTCTGTTTGAGCCTGTCCTAAGCATATACTGCATAATCTATTCTATATTGCTTATTGGAGCTAAGTCTCTAAATATGGTCGATGAATATATTCTTAGATGAAAGTCAATGGAGATTATTAAATCTCCATTGTGCCATTTGAGCCCACTGTATAAGAAATTATCAATATGTTCCAACAGACCAGACATAGTGACCACACCCTTGTGATTGTATGCCCCATATTTAATTCTATAAAATGTGATGGGATACCTGGCACATCAGTATACTTGGCTTTGAGATATTGGGCAGCCTCTTTGTGGCTATGCACCACAGGAAGAGCTGCAGGAGCTCTGCCATGTGTCTGTATCCCTGGAGCATGGCTAACAACACTGGAAGCAGTTCTGGGTGGGCCCACTGGGCCTTCCAGAGGGGACCAAGGTGAGGGAAGGGACCCCAGCTCCAGCTCCACAGAAGCCTGTTGAGTTCAATCACTGTGACCCACATACCTGGGCTTGAAATTGGCTTCTCTCTTGGGTGGAGTTTTGACCCCAACCAAGAGAGAAGCTGTGGAATCCAGACCTTGAAAATGGCTGTGAATGTGGTGCATGAGGTTTTTCTGGCTTCTGAGGCTCTATTGGGGCAGCAGGCTGGGACCAGAACCTTTCTCCTCTCCAGGACACCCCATCAGCCTAGCATGGGAGAGCCAGCAGCAGCTCTGCCGTTTGTATTTGTCACTGGATCATGGTTGACAGCGCCGGAGGCTGGAGACCATTATTAACAGCATCATAAATCACAGAGACTCAACGGAAAAAAAGTCCTGGGTTAATAACATAGGAAAAATAGTCCATGCTATAAGTGGTAGAGATATCTTTGGTGATTTGATTTGACCTCAACAGAAAGAATTGAAAGACAAAAGATTAGGGAATACATTAAAATGAAGAGCTTTTATCCAACACAAAGAAAACAACCAGGGGTCAGAGAGACAGAATAGTGGGGAAGATGCTTGCCTTGAGCATGGTAGACCTAGATTCAATCCCCAGTCTTATATTGTCCTCTGAGCCCCTTCTAGGAGTGATCTCTGAACTCAGAGTCACTGGTAATCCCTGAGCAAAGTCGGGTGTGGCCCCAAAACAAAATTGTCACTTGTCACTTGTCTTCCTGTTGTTCATCAATTTGCTTGAGCAGGCACCAGTAACATCTCCATATGTCCTGTCACATGCTAGTGTAGCCCAAGGGCATCTGCTCGCTCCAGGAACATGAAGAGCCTCAAACCATTCCATCAGGTCATGGGAATGAGGTCTATCTATGATTATTACTGGTTTTTGGTATATTAAATCCGATAGAGATAGCTTGCCAGGCTCTGCCGAAACAAAATTAAAGGGAAGAAAACACATAATCATTGCAAAGATAGACTTCTAAATGGAAAGATTTGCACATCATGAATCTTATAAGGGTTTGCTATCAAGGCACATGAAAATGTCATACAACTTGATGATATACAACTAACCCAGCCCAAAATGGGTATAATATTTGAACAGATACTTCCCCAAAAAGAAAATATACATGACCATTAAGTATATGAAAATAAGAACATTATCAGTGATTGCTAGGGAAATACAATCAAGGACACAGTAAGATTCTTATCACACTTATGAGAGGACTTGGATCAAAAAAGAACACTTTGGGGCCGGGTGATAGTATAGCAGATAGGGCATTTGTCTTACACGTGGTCAACCCGGGTTTGATCCCTGTCATCCCATATGGTCCTCTGAGCACTGTCAGGAGTGATTCCTCAGTGTGGAGCCAAGAGTAATCCCCTGACCATCACCAGGTGTGACCCAGAAAGCCAAAAAAAAAAAAGTCATGCTAGGGTGTGAGAAAAAGAACTTTAGATGGGGAATGTAAATTGATGCAATCATTTTCAAAAGTGGTATGGTGCTTGTTCAGGAATCTAAAAGATGGACACATATGCTCAATAGTCTTACTACTGGGCATTTATTTGAAAGAATATCAAAACAACTAAAAAGTTATAAGTTCTCACAGTCCACTGAACTATTTATTATTTACCATGGCACATATGTGAGAGAGGAAGCAAACGTGCCTATGAATAGATGATTAGATAATTGTCCATATCTTTAAAAGTACCCAAGTAGGTGTGGCACATTTATACAGTGTAATTCTAGCAACTATAAACAAAGATCAAAATTTCCCATTTGCATACCGTAGAAGAAGCTTAAGAGGATTTTGCAAAGTGAAATAGCAAGAAGGGAAAAGGCGAGTATTTATGATTTCATCTTTGCAGTATAAATTGATAAAAAGAAAAAAAATTATAAAATAATTTTTATTTTTTAACTAAGGTAAACTTGAAGGTAAGGGTGTGGAATGGATAGGGTACAAATTGGAGATGGATGCAAAATCAGGTGGTGAATTTTGTTTGTTAACAACCTAAAGCTGTGTTATAGATGCTGACCCTCCTGGGTCGGTCAGAAGGAAAGGGATAGATACAGAATGAGCTCCCTCATATGTGGGACTTAAAGTTACACAGTGAGGGTGTAGCAAAGGACCAATGAGTCAGAGAACTGATCCACATAATTGAATCGGTGACTAGGGGTGGGGGATATTGAGAGGGAAGCGTATTGGGGTATTTGGGGAAGGGTGATGGGCATGCTGGTGATGGGTGTGGTGCTTGAACTATATGCATGAAAAACCATTATTAACAGTATTGTAAACCACGGAATCTCAATTTCCATAAATTTTTTAAAAAACTTCATGACATTTTAAAGAGACATACACCAAAAATGCCTTTGAAATTTATATGGAGCAATACCTCTCCCTCCCCAAAAGAGTCAAAGCAATCCTAGGGAAAAAAGAAGCTGGGTGACTTCTTCTTTCCCAAATTTATTTATTTTATTTTTAATTTTTTAATTGAATCACCATGAGATACACAGTTACAAAGCTTTCATGATGGGCTTCAGTCCTACCATGTTCCAATACTCATCCTCGACAAGTGTACATTTCCCAACCAGGTACTTTCTCTCTCTCTCTCTCTCTCTCTCTCTCTCTCCCTCTCTCCCTCTGTCTCTCTCTGTCTCTCTCTCTCTTTCCTTTTGGGCATAATGGTTTGCAATACAGATACTGAGAGAACATCATGTTTGGCCCTTTACCTACTTTCAGCACATGTTTCCCATTCAAAGCTACCCATCCCAACCATCATTGTCACAGTGGTCCCTTTCCTAGCCCAACTGCCTTCTCCCCCAGCACTTGAGGCAGGGTTCCAACAGTGGACCAATCCTCCTGGCCCTTGTTTCTACTGTTGTTGGGTATTATGTTATTTTTTTATAACCCACAAATGAATGCAGCTATTCCGTGTCTGTCCTTCCCCTTCAGACTCATTTTACTCAGCATGATACTCCATGTCCATCCATTTATAAGCAGATTTCATCACTTCATTTTTTTCCTAGCAGCTGGATAGTATTCAATTATGTAGTTGTACCATAGTTTCTTTAACCAGTCATCTGTTTTCAGGCACTTGGGTTGTTTCCAGAGTCTGGCTATTGTGAACAGTGCTGCAATGAGCATACAAGTGCAGAGATGTCACTTCTGCTGTGTGTTTTTGCATCTCTGCGGTACATTCCCAGGAGTGGTATTTCTGGGTCATATGGAAGTTCAATTTCTAGTAACTTGACAAATACCTGTATTGTTTTCCAAAGGGCTGTGCCAGTTAGCATTCCCACCAACAATGAATGAGAGTCCCTTTCTCCTTGCATCTTCACCAGCACTGGTTGTTCTTGTTCTTTTTGAGGTGTGCCAGTTTTTGTGAGAGATAATAGTTCATTGTTGTTTAGATTTGCATCTCCCTGATGATTAGTGATGTAGGGCATTTTTTTTCCTTATGCCTTTTGGTCAAATATATATATTAGGAAGTTTCTGTACATTTCTTCCCCCGTTTTTTTATTTTTTTATTTTTATTTTTTCCCCTCATTTTTCAATGGTGTCACCTCTAAACACAGAACCAGTGTGACAAAAACAAAAGCAGAGTATGGATTTTTGTGTGAAAGGAAGGCACAAAATAAGGAGGCGGTGGACAGTTTGTGTAAAGCTAATGCACAGGTCTAGCAACCAAGACAATTATCAATGAGAATCCTATCATTTTATTACTGCAGGAGATGACATCTAAGTGTCCAAAGAGGAAAAATTGTCTCCTTTAATGCCTTCACATTTTAGAAAGGTTGAGAAGGTTCAGGCTGAGAAGCAGTGACCTTGCCAGCCTTCTGCGGTAGCTTGTGCTAGAACTGAGCTGGAACTCAGGCCCTTTGCTTGCCTGTTTGAGACTAACCTGCTCTACTGATCTGAAGTATAGTTTGTGAAAGTCTTGAACGGTAATTATAAAATCATTATGGAAATTTTCTAGAGTTATTGTAATAAGAGCAGAAAAGCAACAGCTCATCAAAACAACAGCTAGAAGAAACAGAAAACATAAGAGACATGAATGAGCAAATCCTAACAAAATAGTCTGTGAGTAAGTACTTGGTATTTTTCTTAGTCCTGCAAAGGAGATAAAAAGATAAAAGACTGATTATATTGAGCAAGAATGAAACCTCCCTTCGTTTGAAGAGCAAAGATCTAAAGTTGACTTTTCCAAACTGACTTTGACAAATCTAGATAGTGATCATGAATCTTTCTCCTAAACCTTCTTCAGATCTTTCCTATTGAGGAGATTTTCCTCCACTGGAAAGATACTTCTTGGTCCTATGGAGCTTTGTTTCTGACGACAGCATTTTTGCTTATCACAGAATGCTTCTCAGATGGTAGTTTGTGACATTCATGATGTAGCTCTGTGGTAATGCATGCATGAGACCCTGGATTTGATCCCTGGCTCTGAAAGGAGGGGGGAAAAGAAGAGTTCACAGAGGGGAGGATGTCAAAGATTTCCGCCACTCCTTTTGCAGTGAAAAAGGCCTATTGTCAAATTATCTCCTCTAGAAGAAGGGTCATCCAGGCCCCAGAAGATAAGATAGAAGTTAGGGCTCAATCCTTGCATGTATCCGCCCAATCTGATCTCCAGCACCAGATGTTCCCCTAAGCACTCACCAGGAGGTATCCCTGGTAATCCTCAGCACTGCAGGGTCTAAACAGCACCACCATCTCACGCCCCTAGCACCGAAGTTGCCTGGCTGGTAAAGGATCACTGAGCACCGAGCACTGAGCACCGCCTGGAAGTGCCCATCCTCCAGGAAAGGTCACTGGACATTAATATTACATTTTAAACCATGCAGAGCACTGGCTGTTTATGAAAATGTTTGATTTAAAAATAAGGAGCGATAAGGACACCTTGTTTTGATAGAATAAAAGAGCTATGTAAAATATCCCCTTCTCTTAAGCATTTTGATAAAGAACACATGCAAGGACCGTCAGCCATATCTCTGAATGGGATGTTTCTCCAGAGAGCCTGGGCCTGGTGGCTGCCTCCCTGTTGAGAGTCAGATATTTCAGAGGCTTGTTCTTTAATTCATTTTTAATCTTAATAACCTTTTGTATTTTAAGGAATATTTTATAACTTGTTCAAGTAATCCTCCCCCTGTCGGGAGCGCCGCCAGGGTCCCTGACAGTGTCGGGAAGAGAGTTCCCTTCTACCTCCGAAGCCGGCAGGGAATGGATGAAGACTCAGGAATCTGATGCAGTTTTAAAAGGGCTTTACTATCACAGGTTCCAATATACAATCCAAGAGCAGGGAAAACCTCTGGACTCTGAGTTCCCAGGTAGGCCCCAGTCAGGTGTAGGCCAAGATGGCTGCCACCACGTGTTGAGGCCCAACAGAGAATGGAGAGGATGGAGAAGCAAAACACCAAGGAAAGCGAAATGGCAAAAGGGGGAAAAAAGAGAGCGATTCTTTCTTCTTGCAGCTTATTTTATAGCTAGAAATTCGCCCCAAGCTCCCCAGCCCAGCCCATTCTGGGCTGGGCTATCTAGAGATGAAAACAGGAAAATAGCTCTATAGAAATGTAGCAACTTCCAGGTGACCAAGGGAATTCGCTTCCTGACACTGTCAGGGACCCCGCGGCGCCCCCCAACGAGGGGTGGGGGTGGGGTGGGGGTGGATTACTTGAACAAGTTATAAAATATTCCTTAAAATACAGAAAGTTAATTAGCTCTGGGTCCGTGTTTACAAGGACCCAGAGCTAATTAAAAGCCTCCTAGCAGAGCTGGGAGAAGCTATAAGCTAAATGTAACTTCCCCTGGCAGGAAGGATCAAATGCCCTCAAGGTAATTTCTCCCAGCACCTCACCTAATTTCTTGAGCCAAGATTTGCCTGGAATTGCCTGGAATTGCCTTTATAGGGTAGAGAAGGAGGTTTCTGAGATGGCATGTCTCAGTACCAAAGACTAATACTAATGCCAGTTAAATATTTCTCCAAGCCTTCACAAGAGTCTCGTCTACTTCATGGTAGTTTTATATTTTAGTTGCCTTTAAGTTATCAGGGAGCCATGCTTGCTTGCTTGGAGGCAAACAGCATTTCTCTCTGGTCTAATTACTTAGAGATCCAACGTGGCCAGGCAAATATGCTGGTAAGATCTAGCTAGTCCCATGATGATTGTGGTAACATGAAAGAATATTTATACCAGCCAGTACAGAATACATGGTCAGATAAGACTGCCACATTCAGACTACCCTCCTATCTATGAAGTGACCTGCAGGAGGCAATCCAGGGCAGATGCAGAGGCCTAGGCTTTTAGGTGTCCTGCAACACCCCCTAAAAAATAATTAGAGACCTCCCCAGAGATGGTCAGAGGCTGAGAGGTGAGATACCCCCAGTGATTCTCTGCTGCACCCAGGGGTGTGCACCCTCAGGCCCATTAGGGCCCAGGGACCCTGTGGAGCTTAGGATGAAACCCACCCTGATTCCATAAAGCAAACAAAAACTAGATTTCTGAAATTATTTGCGGATTGGCCTCTGAGAGCATATTTGTGAAGTGGCGGAGTTGGGGCTTGGCATGGCAGTAGTGAGGGTGCTGCTGCCGGAACCGCGGCTGGGCGGGTATTTCACTCTCCTGCAGCTCTGCACCCCACTCACGCCTTCTGATAACTGAGTCCCTGTCTGTAGCACGACTGAGCTGAAACTTCACGAAATCCTAAATCAGGGGTATCCATCCAAGGCATTTCCCAGCGCAAGAAGTCTGTGCAAGGTAATGGCTTATTGTTTTAGCTACCATATTTTGAGATCATTTATTATGTTCCAACACAGAAGAGTAAGTCAATGACTTGTCTCTATGGTTTTGTTTCCTCCCCTACTAAATAAATGTAAAAGTATCCCATAATATTATTTTGAAGAGAAAATGAAATAATAATAAAACCTACCATTTATTATGTTTGAGTGCTAGGACATGGGTTTATACCAAACTAGCCCCCTGAATTATTTCAAAGTGCAATAAACCAAAGCCTATGGAATGTAGGCTGACACATATGAGTGATCCCCAAGCACTGTGAAAGGGAGATATTTTAAGTGAAATATGTGTGTTCATTTGCAATTTATAACATCTGTTTATTTTCTGTTTTGAAGCCTGTGTAGTCTTCTTAAATGGTGTCAGACTTGGACATTAGTTTTGAACACTTTTTCTGCATTAACAGTGTTGTTACATTGTGACGCTTTGGGGGATTTTGCATTTGAGGACAACAACTCCATCATTACACCATCTCAAAATCACCATGTGGTGGCTGGGGGCCATGGTGTATCCCTGTCTACACTGTTTTTGGTTTGTTTGGTTTGGGTTTTGGGCCACAGCTGACAGTACTCCTGACTTTGCACTCAGGAATTACTGCTGGTGTTGCTTCAATCATGCCAGGGATTGAAGCTGGGTCTGCTGTGTGTAAGGCAAACACCCTACCTGCTGTACTAATACTCCAGTCCCTGTCTGCATTTTTTAAAAATTAAAAAAAAATTAGGCATCATATTTTACAATACTGATAATGGTAGTTTCATGCACACAAGTTCCAGCACCACGCCCTGTACCAGAGTGTCCAGTTTCCTCCACCGTTGTCAGTGTCCCTATTCCACCCTTCCTGGCCCCTATCCCCTCACTATGGTAATGTCTACATCTGGAGGTTTTGCTCTCAGGAAGATCTAGATCTCAATTCCAGTCTTATTATGTCTTTGTTTTAATCAAATTATTTAGCCTCTCAGGTTAATGTGGCTGGTGAGAGATGTTGATGTCACTGGTGAGGTGGAGTCTTGAGTGGGTAGAACACTCAAGAAAAAGATCAAGTAGGGCACCCACAGAAAAGTCTCCACAAACTACTTTGGGGAAAAGCTTCACTTTTTTAGGTGGAACAGGGATATTTGAGTTGGGGAAAGTAGGATCAGAACTCTGTGTCAGCCAATCAAGTAGAGGAATTAAAACAGGGTGTGTGCTAATTCAGTGTAGCAAGCAGATGCCATTGGGCTACACTGACATGGGATAGGGTCAAATGGAAATGTTACTGGTGCCCGCTCAAGCAAATCGATGAATAACGGTATGTCAAATGATCAAGTGAAGTGTGCTAATTCTAGGTAGGGTGGGAAAGGGGATTAAAACAGGGTGTGTGCAGGGACTAGCACATATCCTAAAGAGCAAGAACAAGTGCTGGCGTGGATCCAGGTAGAAAGGGACTCTCATCCATTGTGGAGAGGATGTTGACTGGACAGCCTTTTGGGAAAACAATATGGACATTCCTCCAAAAACTAGAAACTGAGCTCCCATTTGACCCAACCATACTACTCCTGGGAATATACCCTGGGAGGCCAAAAATGCACAGTGGAATCACTATCTACACTTCTTTGTTCATAGCATCACAATAGCCAGAATCTGGAAACAACCAGAGTGCCCGAGAACAGACTACTGGATAAAGAAACTGTGGTACATCTACACCATGGGATACTATGCAGCTGTTAGGAAAAACGAGGTTATGAAATTTGCCTATAAATGGATGGACATGGAGAGGATCATGCTGAGTGAAATTAGCCAGAAGGAAAAGGACAGTTATAGAATGACTGCATTCATTTGCGGGATATAAAAAAATAGCATGATATCAGTCTCCAAGGTCAGGCAAAACATGAATCAGGAGGTCTTGTCAGTGGGTGGAATCTACACAAGTATGTGGGAGTCAGAGCTTAGGTAAGACAGAGAAAGGAACAGTGTACTAGTAATTATTGGAAATGATAATACAACCTAGAACTGAGCATTGAATGTAGGCAAATATACATGAGAACCCCTAAATGTATGTATTGCAAACTACAATGTGTAAGAGAAAGGGAGAGAGAGACAGAGAGACAGAGAGACAGAGAGAAAGAGGCAAAGTACCTGCTATAGAGGAAGGAGTCTGGGGGATGGGGGAGGGAATCAGGGACATTGGTGGTAGGAAATGGGCACTAGTAGAGGGATGGTGCTGGAACACTGTATGGCTGAAGCCCAAACATGTACATATTGTAATTGTATATCTCACAGTGGTATAATAAAAAATTAACAAAACAAAACAGGGTGTGTGCTAAATGTGTTTAGCTACCCTCTCTGAGCTTTTGGTATTTCATCTGAACTCTGAGAGATATTATATGTATATATATACATGTATGCATGCATGTATATATACATATATACACAATGCATATATGTATATGCATATATGTATATCACTGTATCACTGTATCACTGTCTTCCTGTTCATCATCGATTTGCTCAAGCGGGTACCAGTAACATCTCCATATGACCTGTCTCATGCAAGTAGAGCCCAAGGGCACCTGCTTGCTCCAGGAACATAAAGAGCTTCAAACAGTTCCATCAGGTCATGAGAATGAGGTCTATAATTGTTACAGGTATTTGGCATATCAAATACGACACGGGTAGCTTTCCAGGCTCTGCCGTGCGGGTAGCATACTCTTGTAGTCATCTCTAAATCCAGCATTTATTGATGAACTGCGCAGCTGCAAGCGGCCGAGTGAGCCGGGCTTTGATAGGCTGGTCTGCTGGGTGAAGTTCTGATGAGGGGGAAGTCCGGATATGGAAAATGGAGGCCCTCATGGAGTGTGGGGGTCGTCTGGTTTATTGTGAGGCTCTGCTGAGGTGGATAGAAAATTCATGGTAATTTGGAGGTAAATTGGGTTCGTCTTAGGCTCCATCGGGATGGTGGACTCAGGTCGGAAGTCGCTCTTGTGGTCCATGGAATGCAGAGGGTTCAAAGGAGAAAACTGGTTTCTGCTCTGCCGGGTATATCTGTGTCTGTGGCTTAAGCATTCCTGGGCTTGAAATACTCTTCTCTGCAGGGTGGGTCCTTGTAGGCTGGGTTTCTGACCAGCTGGGCTGGAGACTGGCTTAATCTCTTGGGTGGAGATCTTAATTGCTGCAGAGTGTGGATGGTGAAGATCACTGCCAGCAGGATGTGGGGGGCTTCTCTGGGTTCCTCTGAGGCTCCATCGGGATGGTGGACTGGGGTCGGAAGTTGCTCTCGTGGTCCATCGAATGCAGGGGGTTCAACGGGGAAAGCTGGTTTCTGCTCTGCCAGGTGTATCTGTGTCTCTATATATTTTTCTCAGGCCTCAAGTGGGCGTCAGTCCATGTATATATGTATATATGTATGTGTATATATGCTACCCGCATGGCAGAGCCTGGCAAGCTACCCATGTCGTATTTGATATGCCAAATACCAGTAACAATTATAGACCTCATTCCCATGACCTGATGGAATGGTTTGAGGCTCTTTATGTTCCTGGAGCAAGCAGATGCCCTTGGGCTCTGCTAGCATGAGACAGGTCATATGGAGATGTTACTGGTGCCCGCTCGAGCAAATGAATGGGAAGACAGTATATATGTATATATTTACATATATGCATATGGTTTTAATGTCACAACTGCCAGTACTCAAGGCTTATGCCTGGCTCTGTGCTTGGGGATCAGTCTTAGTGATGCTTGGGGCAGCTGCGTTCAGGGGCAGGAATGATGATAGCAAGTGGGTAGGGCACTTGCCTTGCACGCGGCTGACCCGGGTTCAGTCTCCAGCATCCCATATGATCCCCATAACTGCCAGGAATAATTCCTGAGTGCAGAGCCAGGAGTGACCCCTGAGCATTGCTGGGTGTGATCCGCAAAGAAAAAAAAACAGAAGCTGTGGTCAAAGTGCCTTAACCTCTTTACTATCGTCTCTTTCGCCCTTAATAATGCTATTAACTTTGTAATGTGAGATGTATTGAATTCAACTATGGCAAAGTATCTTACACAATTTTGATACCTTAATAACTGGTTAAAAGATCAAAAGTATTTTTCTCAGGCCTCAAGTGGGCGTCAGTCCATGTAATGTTCCTACACTGTTGCAATACAATTATCATTATTGTCTTATGCTGGAGGAAAGGAAGGCTAGTGGCAATAATACAATGCCACATAGCTTATTATTTATGTGGTAAATATAAACTAGATATTCTTTTAGAAAATGTACATTTTTCTATCTCATAATTCCTTCTATAAAATGAAGCGTGTGAGTGTTCTGTAAGTATCTCTGTTGGAAGGTGAAATCCAAACACACTTTGGATTTGAAAAACAAATAGAAGATGGTATGAAAAATATTTGTAGTTTCTGCCTAGTTTTATTTTCTAACCATGGAACAGATTTATTCTTGTAGGACTTTTGCTTTGCTCTTCAGGTTTCTATGCTTTGACTTTGAGAGTCTTGGTATGTATTAGAGAATTTGCTTTGAAAATCGCAGTGTTTGAAAATTTGGGAGCCTGTCCACAGCAATTATAGGAAATTAGGTATAACAGGAAATGTTTCTGCATACCACTGATTCTTGAGTGAATTTCTGCAGACAAGTCAAGAGATCCAGGGAGAGCTGTTGATTGACTCAGTGAAGGTTCAGTTTGTCTACACACACTAACTTCTGTGAAAAGGCTTTTCTACTTAACGTGACCCTCGGATCAGGGACAGAGTCATAGGCATCCTTTGTTTAGATTTTAAGTTTCTTCTTGGAGAGGTGAGTCCAGATTTCTTGTGCTGGTAAAGAAATGGCTTTTTGGGGTAGACGAATGTTGTAGTGCTTTAGCTGGAACTCGAAATACTTCACAAAGCAGGAGGTATCCATCTTGGGATGCTAGCTGGCCATTTGGGTGTACCTCTGCTCAAATGGGGTCAGGGGTATAAATCTCCAGACTTCAACCTTTGGTATGCTCAAACTTTATATCATTCTTGTCCTTCAGCAGATATTTATAAAGAGCTTTCCACATGACATGCATAGCATTGAAAGGTGGGTAAAACCCATAATATAAATTAGCTATATGTGATTAAAAATTACTGTGTCAGAAATGTGTTTATATTATTCATTTAGCTCACTCACTGTGCCCCTGAATCAGTTAAATCAGTTATCCTGGGGAGCAAATTTGACTTTCATCCATTATTGTGAGGTAACTTTTAGTCAACTCCTATTCTAGTTCCCCATCTTCCCTCCCTGATTTTGGCTTTGGATTGTGTTTCCTGAGTTTCACTGCTCCCTAGAATAGGCTTGATTTGACCTCAGTACTTCATCTTTAAAGAACTTCATTTGTCATTCCCGAAACTCATCCAACACTGGAAAAATCTCAAGGATTGGACTCACCCCAGATAGAATTCAGTGCAGGAATGGACCATGCTCATGTGGTATAAGGGAAAGAGATACTCCCTCTGGGTCAGTTACTGCAATGCTCATTCTGTGAGGTGCCTGGATTGTCATTCCTGCGGAAGATCAGTGGAGAAATCTTTGCCTCTGGGAGTTATTAAAGTTGTTGTTCTTCCTTTTCCTATCCATCCTCCTCTTCCTCACCATTCCATTCCTCCCTCATTCCCTTCTCTTTCTCTCTGTCTCCCTCTCCCTCTTCCTTCTTCTTTCTCCTTTCCTCTTCTTTCTCTTCCTCCTCCTCCTCCTCCATCCTTAAATGGCCTTAATGGAAATTATCCAATCAATGAAAAGAAATTAAAATTGTGTGAAATGGATAATAAGTAATTTGGCTTTGTCTTTTCACTGTATTCAAAGTTAGTGTTGGTATATACAGTCAGCAAAAAGACACATCAGTAAAATGTTCATAGTATCATGATGGATAATGGCTCCAAACGGGAACATCAGTGTCCACCTGTAGCAGAATAGCTCAATAGTGAATGGGTTAATCATATGATGGAATGCTATGTAATGATGAGAGGGAATAAATTAAACATACATTTACAATTCAGATAAGTGTCCTGCCGCCAAAACTTCAATGCGCTCAGATTCAGTGATACCCCGCTGCTGAGCCACGAGGTTCCACAGCCACCAGAGTTTCCTTGGCTGTATTCACGGGGCCATACAATGCTGGGGACTGCACTTAGGGCTGTGAACATGCAGCACCCCCACCCCTTTGAGCTCTCTCCACAGCCTTTGTTCTGGTTCTTGGTCAGGGTGCTTGTTGGGAAACATTAGCTGTGGAAAAGCTCATTGCACTCTGCTGCTTCAGGATTTAATTTGTTATATTCAATAAAACAAAAATTGCCAATACATATGAAGTGAGGAGAATTGGTACAGCAACCCTGGATGTAACTTTCATGGGCCAGTTGACTCCAGGTACAGTACTAGGTTCACACAGAGAATGCAAATGTAAAACTGATAACAAAAGCATGTATCTCAGCAAACTAATGAACTCCAATTTTGCCACAGTGACAGTGTTTTTAGGAGAAAAGAAATATTGTGTCTTTTCCCAATCAGAACTCCCCTTAGTCACCCCACTAACGGCATGATGCAATGAAGACTTGCGTGACCGTGTCTGAGCTGTAGTTTCCTTATCTTTCCTCCAGGATTGGTTCATGTCTCCTTTGAAGCTTGCACAGTGGGTGTGAGGAGAATTTCTTTGATGCCTATAAATACTCAATGTGAGACATGCATGTCCACAACAAATTCTCATTTTTCTCACTCTTCCCCTACCCTTTTATTTTTGTCTCTGCTTCCTCTTTTTCATTCTTCTGTTTTCTCTGTGAAGACTTTGACTTGTGTGCAGTCAGGTCCCATTGGATCAACTCCCCATTCTAGACACTTGATAATAGTGCCAGAGAGGCACACATTGTATGGATGATGCCCATCTTATGAACAAGGTCAGAGAATGTAGAGTTTATAAAACAGAAAATTTACATCCAAAAATAAGTAGTTGACTGTTTTGAGTGAATTCTACTTTTCTAGGCAAAGCAATCTCTCTTTTCCTGTCTTATCTCCCTTAAATCCCTTATGGATTTCTATCTATAAAATAAGCTGGAAGAAAGGAGAAGGGCTTTTTGCATTTTGGCTTCCCTTGGCTTCTCCCTCTCCATCCTCTCCTTTTTCTGTTGGGCTTCAACACGCGGTGGCAGCCATCTTGGCATAAATGTGGCTGGGGCCCAGCCGGAAGCCCAGAGTCTGGGGTTTTTCCTGTTCTTGGATTGTATATCAGAACCTGTGATAGTAAAGCCTTTTATTTTATTTATTGCAAAGTGGCCGTGTGACATTCTTAGATAATACTGATTTTAGGATCAGGTCCTTCCCAGGATCTTTCACATTTATACACTGTATATAGTTCTAGACAGGTTCTAACTGATGCCAGTCATCCCATTAGCCTAGCGGGAAGCCAGAGCAACCCACTCATCATGTGGTCAGTTATTCTCAACATTCAGACTCCATAGTTCCTCAGAGTTCCATCTCTGCTTCCTCTTTTTCATTCTTCTGTTTTTCTCTGTGAAGACTTTGACTTAAATCTGATCTTCCCCTATAAGTTTCATCAGTAAATGCTCGAGATGAGAGCTTTTTACTGATAGTATACCACCTACACTGCAAAGCCTGGCAAGCTACCCATGTTTTATTTGTTATGCCAAAAGCTAGTAACAATTATGGACCTCAATTCCATGACCTGAAATATGGTTTGAGGCTCTTCCTGTCCCTGGAGCAGGCAGATGTCCTTGAGCTACACTTGCTTGTGACAGGACGTATGGAGATGTTACTGGTGCCCGCTCGAGCAAATCGGTGAACAACAGAAAGACAGTGACAGTTATCTCCCTTCACCCCATTTTCCTCCAATTCTTTAATGTTTAGTGATTTCTTCCAGACCTTTTTCAAATTTTATCTCTGTCATTTCAAGCCTACGTTGACGTTCTAATGCTGACTTTTAGTACAAGTCTCAGCAAAAAAAAAAAAAGAGGAGGGGAAAATCAGTAAATAGGGCTGTGTGATCATGAGTGGGAGGAGAGAGCCCTGTAACATCCTCAATAACAGGACCAGGAGTCCGGTGAGCTCTTGCTGGTTGCTGAAAGGGTCTGACTTCCTCTCAGACGCTGGTCTATCATCATGGTAGAAAACTAGCTCATGTGATAATTGCCAGATTTTCTCTTTCGTCTTCACGCCACCTTTTAGCATCAGCATATGTAGAGATGGAGCATGCTCATTCTTCTAACGGGAAATAAGACCATCAACAACATTTGTTTTTTGTCCTAAGAAAAACTCTCCTATATGAAGAGGCACTGGCATTTACGACAACATATGCCAATGAAAGGGGACCCTAAGTATGTGTGGACCAAAGAGAGTACCCAGAATACACCATGGTGGTGGTAATGAGGCTCAGTTCTTTACTTGTCAACGGAGTTTGGTAGACTAATGACCCTCTCCAAGCTTCCACTCCTTCATCTATAATCAATAAGGTCAACCAGTATTCCTTCATGGGATAAGGTAAGGACTGCCAACATTGATTTTCTAATGCTTAATGCTTTAGGCCTTTATATCATTTAATTCTTTAACAATGCACAGTTAAGGCTTATTATTTCTTCCTGTTTCCTAGACATAATCTGAACCTGCATTTCTTCTTTCCATATCCCATACCAGCAGGTATTTAGAAAACAAAATAATTTACTTGACCCACAAGAAAATATTTACAATTTCTAAACTCAGCCAGCCAAGGGAGCATGTTCAGCTAAGTCAGAGGAATTATGTGTGTGATCCTCATGCCTGTTCAGAGGGGCTCTGGAACCGCTCTTCTCTTCAGATTACTTCTGGGTAAAATCAAAACAGCTCTCCCAAATGCTCTGAAGCCTGTTGGGAGGACCTTGCTATCTCTGGAATGAGGGAATGAGAGAACAGAACAAACCATTCCTGCAGAGCCTCAGCTTCTGTTCCCCATGTTCCATGGTGTGCTCTGAGAGTTCTAGTTGTCAGCCAAGACTTGTGCTCCCAGCATGGCAGAGTCCTGGGGTGTCATTGGGCCTCTCCAGGGAGGCAGTGATGGGTGATCCAGAAGTTTATTCACTCCTCATGTTGGGTGTCTCCTGTTACATTAATTTTGATCACTTAGATGCTTACAAATTGTTATTTTAAGGCTCTGTGATTTACAATACTGTTTATAAAATGTTAATGGAAGAATTTCACACGCAAAACATCCCAACACGGCGCCCTCCATCAGAGTGTCACCAGAGTGTCAGCTCCCCATATCACTGTCCAAGGGGCACCCCTCCAACCTTTATCCCCATAACATCTGCAGTGATATGCTTTCTACTAAAGTTCAGTTCTTAGTTTCGGTTGCTTTGGGCATTGTTATTGCCTTACTGTGTTTCTTTATATCCCAGATAGATATAAGCGAGATCATTCTGTGTCCATCCCTCTCCTTCTGACTCACTTCACTTGCCATAATAATCTTCAGACCAGTTCCATATAGCAGCAAGTTACACGATCACATCTTTTCTTAAAGCAGAGTAGTATTTTATAGTATATATGTACCATAATTTTTTTCTTATAAGGTCATCTGATCCTGGACACTTGGGTTGTTTCCAGATTTTGGCTAGTGTGAATAGTGCTAAAAAGAACATAGGACCATAACTCACTTGATCGCTTGATCACTTGACATCCCATTATTCATTGATTTGTTTGAGTGGGCGCCAGTAACATTTCCATTTGACCCTATCACGTGCCAGTGTAGCCCAATGGCATCTGATTGCTTCAGTAATATGAAGAGCCTCAAACCGTTCGTTCAGGGTCTTGACAAAGAAGTCTTACCATCTTGTAGGTGGGCGGCCACGTGATCTTTTGACATCCCATGGGATCCAGTCGGTAATGGCTCTAGTCAAGTGGTCGTCTCCAAATCACATTAAATGTCCAGCACATCTGATTTTCGATGCCTTGGTAAACAAGACGGTGTCCCTGACTCTGGAACAGTGACGGAGGTCAGAACTCTGGATTCCTTCTCTCACTTGAGTGAGGCGTGATATTCCAAGCATAGCTCTTTCAGTTCCTCTTTGGGAGACCCAAATAGCGTTCTCATCCTGCTTTCGTAGGGCCCAGGTCTCTGAGGCGTATGTTAATGCAGGGAGAATGATGGAGTCGAAGAGATGTGCCCGGAGCCGGAGTTTCTTTGCCTTTTTTGCTAATTCTTTGATGCTTTTGAAGGCATTCCATGCCACTCTCTTCCTCCTGCGCAGCTCTGGTTTTAGGTCGTTCATCATGTTGACTTCTTGACCTAGGTACACATAACTGCTGCATTCAGAGATGTTTGTTCCATTGAGAGTAAATGGGGCCTCTGGAACTAGTTCATTTTTCATGAACATAGTCTTGTTGAGATTCAGCTGTAGACCTATCTTTCCATATTGACAGTCAAAGTCAGCCATAAGTATCTTCTAAATAGAATTTTTGTGTCCTTGCTTTAAAAGCCAAGAAATGGAATTGCTGATTTATATGGAAGCTCAAGTCCTAGTTTTCTGAAAAAATGCCTATATTGTTTTCTAACAGGTTTGACCAGTTGACAATACCCACCAATAGTGAATTAGGGTTCCCTTTTCCACATTCACACCAGAACTGCTTGTTTTTTTTTTTTGCTTTTTTGGGTCACACTCGGCAATGCTCAGGGGTTTCTCTTGGCTCTGCATTCAGGAATTACTCCTGGTGGTGCTCGGGAATCATATGGGATGCCGGGATCGAACTCGGGCTGGCATGGGCTGGCCGCATGCAAGGCAAATGCCCTACCCACTGGGCTATCGCTCTGGCCCCAGAACTGCTTGTTTTTGTTCATTGTAATATGTGCTAGTCTTACTGGTGCAAGATGCTGTCTTATTGTTGTTTTGATTTGCATTTCCTTAGGTAAGTGATGGAGAGCATCTTTTCATATTCCTTTTGGCCACATGTATGTCTTCTTCGAAGAAGTATCTGTTCATCTTTTACTCCCCTTTTTTCATGGTCCATTACATATTACATTGCTTTTTCATGTCCAGAGTGAATATATCAGCCTTTATCTTCTCATGATAATCTCACCAAATACTCACAGTTTTCTGAGGCAGGAAAGTATAAGCTCCATTTTACAAATAAGGAAAAGGAACAAAATTTGAGTGATTTACCATTAGTGAGATTCTCAGCAGGCACTTCTCTCAGTACTCTTGGCAAGGCCTCATCCCCATGAGGTTGGCATGTGACAGAGCCTAGAACTTGCTTTCCTCTAGTTCTCCTGTTTGTTGGAGGGTCACCTCAGGAGGTTGAGTGACTTTGCTCTGAGGCAGTGGGTGATTCCTGCTTCCCGGCTAGGTTTGGCTTTAAAGCTCACAGTTTCAGGTGTAGGGCACATGCTTACAAAATAATTTCCTACATTGCTCTCAGTAACACATGGCACTCTTACAAGGGAGTTTTAGGTAGGAGACTTAAGCAGAAGTGGTGTATGATTGCTTCCATTTATTTAGCACTAGGTGTGAGTTAGCCCTTGAGCCCCAGTCCTATGAAGAAGGCCAAAACAACACCAGTGGGTTTCTACTTGGGTATTCAAGAAAAGGAACAGTGAAGGCCTGTAGGAAAGGCAAATCCCAAAGGCAATGTCAACATGCCCACTTATCAACTCCCTCCTTCCGACTTACTATCTGCTATTACAGATGTGCCCAACCTGTAGGACCTTGCCAAAGGGACAGCATGACAGAGACTCAAGGAGAACTCACTCCTCCATGCTTCATGCTTTTCCAACTTTCTGAGCCCCATCCCTCTCTCCCACCAGCCCACCCAATTGCTTCCTGTCTGGTGCCATTGCAGTCTCTTCCATGTCATATGAGCATTATTCTCAGTGATCAGCTATTGGCAGGGAACACTTCTCTAATGAAATAATGCTGCCTATTTCCCTTATTTGCATTTCCCTGGTGATAAATGACCATCTGAGTACAGCAACACTTACATTGACACCTAAGAGACTACCATGTTACTAGAAATCATTTCTTCACAATGCTACTCTAGGGATGGAGAGATAATACAATGGGGAGTGTATTTGCCTTGACCTGGCTTGACCTGAGTTGATTCCCCCAGCATCCTGTATGGTCCCATGAGCCCCACCAGAAGTGATCCATAGAGTGCAGAACCAGGAGTAAGCCCTGAGAAAGTTAGATGTGGTCTCAAAACCAAACAAACCAAAAAGCAAAATGCTCTTCTAACTTGACTTTGCCATCATAAGCTCTGCAAATATGAGCAGCTGAAGCATATTACCCCTATAGTTTCTGTTGTTAACTATCACCAAGCATATTCTTTCGTGTACATTCTCCGGGGCTAAAAAATGTCCATTTGGTTGAGTGAGTCTGGAATGGTCAGACGCCTCAGAAAAGCCTGTATTCTGGCAGGCATTTATTTGCTTATCTGTCAGACACACTTTCTGAGTGCGCTCACGCTGAGCCATGTGGTGGGGAGCTAATATTTTCCAGAACTTAGGGCTTTTCACAGGCAGTCACTATATGGTCGTCATGCCTGAACAACTGTGTAAACCATCAGGTGTGTAGTATATTGTTGACCTCATGTATTATGAAGAAAGCTCTCTGTAACTCCATGGGGAGAGGTCAGAGGAGACAGAACTGAATTAAAAGCACATATTCAAAGTTTCTGAGTTCTTTGATCTTTGGAAAAATTATTCTAAGTTCTCTGCAGGTTTTACTCTAAGAATCCCTTCATGATCGACTTTTTGATAGAACCATAGTCTTCCGAGGTGCTAGGAAGATATCTTAGAGTTTGTGTTCACTCCTGGCATGCACACAACCCCAAGTTTGATTCCCTGTACCAAGTGGTTCCCTCAGCACTGCCACCAGGTTTCATTCCCAGCACTACTAGACCTGAACAGTAATTCTGTTTGTCTGAACATTGAACTGAGCTTCCATAACTGACCAAGTATTAGCAGGATTGTGGCACCCTGTGTTCCTGAATACTGTTTGGAAGCCCCCACCCAAAAATATTATGGGGAAGTGGGAAAAATCTGTAGTTTTTGTTCTGTTTTCCTATTTTGGGGGGGTCATCCCCTCTTGGTCTGTAAGTCCCTATCAGTGCTGTAGTTTTTCCCAGTTTTCCCTCAGGAATGGAGCACTACCAGGAGTTGTTGGAACTTCAGTGAAACTTGACCTTGTGCCTCTTCCTAAGTTTCTACTGTGGAATCTCACTGGTTAATCCAATGTGTCCTGTAGAGTTGTCACAAAGGATGAATGACCAGATGTGGAATCAATTGCTCCTGTGTGTCTTGGGGGAGGAGTTTCTGCAAACTTCTGGTCAGGTTTACATCAATTGGTCGGTACTTATTTTATGCATGCTTCTGTATAGATACATTGTATATAGTTCTTAAGTATAATGAGCTAACTATCATTTATTTGTAATAAAATAGACCTCTGCTACAGTTTACTTCTTTTATCTACTCATTATAATTTAGTTATGAGAATGTCAAAGTTTATGGTTTTGATATATGATTGTTTACCATCACTGACCCATGACCTTCTACCACTGGCCACATGTCACCGCCAGTCTAGTCTTCTTTCCTTTTCTCTGGCCCTCCCTCCCCACTGGTTGGTAGTTGGTTTTGCATTCCAAGGGCAAAGGTTTGTCATTCTTTGAAATTTCTGTTATCTTCTTTTATATCTCTATTCCACAAATGAGTGAAACCACTCAGAATTTGTCATTCTCTTCTCCCTTATTTTTTCTTAGCATAATGGAACCTCACAGTTCCATCCATATTGAAACAAACTATGTAATTTTATCTTTTCTTTTTTTTAAAATTTAACTTTTTGGGTCACACCTGAAAATGCTTAGGGGTTACTCCTTGCTATGCACTCAGGAATTACTCTTTGTGGTGCTTGGGAGGGCAATATGGGGTGGCAGGGATTGAACTCGGGTCAGCAGAATGCAAGGTAAACACTCTACCCACTGTACTGTTGCTCCTGCCCCTGATTTTAACTGCATAGTATTTCATTGTGCATATTCAACAATTTCTATATATGTTTATCTGATGCTAGGTATTTGGATTGTTTTCATATGCTGGCTATTGTACAAAAGTACTGCATAGAACATAGGTAAGCATACACAACTTTAAAATTTTTTTTTTATTTTATTACACCACTTTTAATATACAATTGCAAGATGCTCATGCTTGAGTTTTGGTTCTACAGTGTTCCAACACCCATCCCTCCACCCATGCCCATCTCCTATCACCAATGTCCCCACCTCCTTCCCCCCTCCCACAGCCCAACTACATGGCGGGTTCTGTATATCTTTTCTCTCCTTCTCTCTATCTCTTCCTCCCGCCTACCTTTCCTACACATTGTGGAATGCAGTAAATTCCAGGACATAACTGTTTCCATTAGTTTGATGGACTGTCACGGCTGCAAGCGGCAGTGCGACTTGGGGAGCCTCATGGTCAGCTGAGCTAGGGAGAGCTGAGTGCCAGTTCTCCCGGCTGCTTCTGAGGCTCTTCATGCTATGACTGGTCGCCCTGTATACACAACTTTGAATGAACGTTTTTGGGTTTTGGGAGTAGGTGTCAAAAATGGAAACGGGGGGGTCATGTGGAAATCCTAATCTTTCTTGTGTTTTTGAGACTACCCATACAGCCTTTCAAGAAACTGAATCAGGTAACATTCCCACCAGCAGTGAATTAGAGTTCCTTTTCAGTACATTTCCAGCATTGGTTGTTTTCAGTCTTTTTAGCATATACCATTTCTCACTCACTGGTGTGCGATCATATCATGTTGTTGTTTTGATTTATGTTTCCAAATAACAAGTACTAGGAGCACATGTCTACCAGCCATTCGCGTGTCATCTTTGGGGAAGTGTCTGCTCATTTCCTCTTCTCATTTTTCAATGGAATTTTTTGTTATTGAACTTTGTGACTGCATTACATGTCTTAGGTACTAGTGCTTTAGCTAACATGTTGTTCATCCCTTTAAACCTGAATGAGAGTCTTGATCACTTGATCACCTGACATCCTGTTATTCGTCGATTTGCTCGAGCTGGCACCAGTAATGTTTCCATTTGTCCCTATAGCGTACCAGTGTAGCCAAGTGGCATCTGCTTTCTCCAGGAATATGAAGAGCCTCAAACCATTCATTCAGGGTCTTGACGAAGAAGTCTGACCATCTTGTAGGTGGGCGGCCATGTGATCTTTTGATGTCCCGTGGGATCCAGTTGGTAACAACTCTGGTCCAGTGGTCCTCTCAAAGTCGCATTACATGTCCAGCCCATCTGATTTTCGATGCCTTGGCAAACAAGACAGTGTCCCTGACTCTGGAAAGTCGATGGAGGTCAGAACTATGGATTCCTTCTCTCATTTGAGTGAGGCATGATATTCCTAGCATAGCTCTTTCGATTCCTCTTTGGGAGACCTGAATAGCATTCTCATCCTGCTTTCGTAGGGCCCAGGTCTCTGAGGCATATGTTAATGCAGGGAGAATGGTGGAGTCGAAGAGATGTGTCTGGAGCCAGAGGTTTTTGTCATTTTAGCAATTTCTTCGATGCTCTTGAAGGCATTCCACATGGCTCTCTTCCTTCTGTGCAGCTCAGGATTTAGGTCGTTCATCATGTTGAGTTCTCGACCTTTTTTGTTTTTGTTGAGATTCAGCTGTAGACCTATCTTTCCACATTCTCTGTTGAAGTCAGCCAGCATTTGTGCCACTTGGCTAAGGTTTGGTGTTATTAGAACGATGTCATCAGTGAAGCAGAAGTGGTGGGAGTTGTCGACCATCCATCTTCATTCCCATTCCTTCCCATTCTAATTGTCACATGGCGTTCTCGAGGGTGGCACTGAAGAGTTTCGGTGAAATGGTATCACCCTGCCGAACCCCTCTTTTGACATCAATGATCACCTCCTTGTATAGTGAGATCCTGGTGGTGAATCCATAATACAGCTCATGAAGGATCTTGATGTATTGGGTTTGAGCCCCAGTTTGGCTAGGGCTTCCATGACCGCTTGGGGTCTCAAACAGAATGAAAGGCTTTTTTTTTAAATCATTGAACGTGAGATAGAGTGGCATCTTGAACTCCCTACAAACCTCAATGAGTTTGGTTACCATATGGATATGGTCAATTCTGCTGAATCCTTTTCAGAAGCCAACTTGCTCGCATGGTTGTCCTTCATCTAATGTTCTGCCAATCCTGTTCAGGATGACTTGAGTGAACAGCTTGTAGGTAGTGGACAACAGGCAGATTGGGCAATAGTTGCCAATGTCGTGGATGTCTCCCTTCTTGAACAGTAGAACTGTCCTGCTGGTTTTCCATTGGGAGGGCACCTTTGCGTTCAGACAGGTCATTTGTGAAGAGCCAAACCTGTGTATTGATGTGTACTGAAGGCAGAATCTTCAGGTGTTTGGGTCTGACTTTGTCAGTCCCGGGTGCTGTTTGCTTCTTTACCAACGAAATGGCATATCAGATTTCAGAAGGGAGAATATTGGGAACAACCTATCCATCCTGCTGAATTTGGTATGTGGGCAGGTGGACGTGGCTATCAAAGAGATCTGAGTAGAAGTCGTGGATAGTCTTCTCCATTGCCTTTATGGAGGATGTCGGAGGGTAGGTATCTTGGTCTTATAGTTAGCAAAGGACAGGTGGGCAATGTGAATGCTTTTCCCAGGTTTTGCTGCATCAGCCACTATTTCTTCTCTTCTCCCTTTGAGGTCTTCATTTATTGCTTCTCTGCACTTCTTTGTGAGCTTGGATGTTAGCATATGGTTGCCTGAGACTCATGCCTTGCCACGTTGGCGAATGAGCTCAAGAGCTTTTGAAGACAGGCGATCTTTTGTGTCTTTCTCCCCTCATGGCATTCTTCACGCAATCATGGAGGTTCTGAACCAATCAGTTGTATTCTTCATTGATGTTGTCAATGATGGCATCTCTCATGTTGCTGCAATGGTGCCAAAGAGTTCCCAGTTGGTGGTCATTCTGGGATTTCTCTTCTTAAACTTTGCAGCCTTTTCTCCCTGTTCTGTGAAGTAGAATTTTTGCACAAAGGGAGATGGTGGTCCAATCCTGTTTGGAATTTTGGGACGACAATGACATCAGTCAGGCAAAACCATAGATTGAATATGATGTGGTCAGTTTCATTGTGAAACTGTCCATCAGGAGATTCCCATGTCCATCGTTTCGCTTCAGCCTTCTGGAACTGTGAGTTCCCATGAATGGTCTTGGTGGACATGATGAACTTGGATAGTCTCTCACCCTATTTGTTCCATTTTAGGCCATGGGTCCCAATGTGGAGTTCTTCGGCCCATCTTCTTGGTCCTACCTTGGCATGAAAATCACCGACTATGATTTTGTATAAGATGTGATCTTCTTTATAGAACTCCTCCAGTTCCATGTAGAATTTCTCAATTTCTTCTTCCTTGTATGTGGATGTTGGTGCATAGATAATGAAGATAGAAACTGCTGGCAGTGGGTCACATCTCTTCAAGTGTAATTGTCTGATCCGGTTTGTGTTGACAAGAACACCAACACCACCAATGCCTCTTTTGTAACATGTTCCTAGGAACAGTACTTTTCTGGTGTCAAAAACAGTGTGATGAGATTGACACCTTGTCTTGGTCAGACCAATGATATTGTACTTGATCTTTCATGCTTGCACCATCAGGTCCTCGATATATGCTTCCAATGCCAGTGTAAATGCATTGCAAGTATATACAGTCATTTTAGTCCTTCTTTCTGGCAGCCTAGTTTGGCCCTGAGATTTTATCACCCTTTCCTTGCTCATCTTTCTTAGTGCTGCCATATTTAGGGCTCTTTCAGGGTCAGGGGAATCACTTGTATCACAGTTGTCTTCCCGTTGTTCATCGATTTGCTCGAGCAGGCTCCAGTAACATCTCCACATGTCCTGTCACATGCTAGTGTAGCCCAAAGGCATCTGCTTGCTCCAGGAACACGAAGAGCCTCAAACTTCAGGTCATGGGAATGAGATCTATAATTGTTACTGGTTTTTGGCATGTCAAATACAACACAGGTAGCTTGCCAGGCTCTGCCATTCCGGTGGTATACTCTTAGTAGTAGACTCTCATCTCGTGCATTTACTGATGACCCAACGGGAGAGATCGGCTTTACTCTTGGATGGAGCTCTGACGAGCTGTGGAGTCCGCGATGTTGAAAATGACTGCCCTCATGGTGTGGGGGTTCCTCTGGCTTCTTGCGAGGCTCTATTGGGATGGCGGGCCAGGGCTAGAACCCGCCTTTCCTCCCAGATGCCTCATGATTAGCTGAGCACAGGGAGAGCCAGTAGCAGCTCTGCCCCGTGTATCTGAGTCCATTTTATTAAAAACTCATTGTTGGGGGCAGGAGTGATAGTAGAGCAGGTAGGGTGTTTGGCTGACCCGGGTTCAAGCCTGGGCATCCCATATGGTCCCCAAGCACTGCCAGAAGTAATTCCTGAGCGCAGAGCCAGGAGTAACCCCTGAGCATTTCTGGGTGTGACCCAAAAAGAAAAATAACCTCACTGTTACAGGATGGAGTGGGTACACAGAGGGTAGGGTGCTTGGCTTGAATGTAGTCCACCTGGGTTTGATACCCAGCACCAGATACAGTCCCTGAGCTCAGAACCAGGGGAAAGTACAAAGGGTGCTGGAGATGGTAGTTTGCAAGGAAAAGTACCCTACCTTATCTCTTGAGCCCTGGAGGATAATATTCTTTTTGTTTGTTTGTTTTTTGGGCAATACTCCTCACTCCTGGCATGCTCAGGGCTTTGTTCCCTACCTGTACTATCTATATCTCCAGTCCCCTGGAAGATTATTGATTTTTTGGGGCTCTTTTGGTCAACCAGTGATGCTCAGAAGTCACTCCTGCCTCTGTATACTCAGGAATTTCTTCTGGCAGTGCTGGCAGTGAGGGACCCTGAAGGATGCCAAGGATGGAACTCAGATCAGCTGTGTGCATTGCAAACGACCTAATCACAGCACTATTGCTTCAGCACAAGTTAATATAGTATCACTTTATATTTTAAAAAACATTACCAAAGAATTTTTTGACTTATTAAATAAGCAAAAAAGACTTCCACACTGCTAGGAAAGGTTATAACTTGAAAAGCATGGCAAAGACTGCTAACTGTCCATTAGTATTCATTTTCAATTCTTTAATATCTCTAATTTATGGCTGGGCACCCATGAGGTACACTAACCCTCAAGACCAGATTAACAGAGCAAGACGAGTTCGAGCCCAGGTGGGGCAGCTCCCAGAGGCGGGAATCTCTGGGAATTTGTCAGATAGAGCTGGGGTTGCCCCTTCCCCTCTCCATTTTGTTTGAGTCCGTAGCCCTACCCAGGAGCTGCCCTGAGACGACTCAGCCATAGCATGCAGAGTCTCAGACGCAGCTGGGGAACTGGAACTTGGTTCCCCTGGCTCAGCTGACCATGGGGCCCCCAGGAGGACAGATGGGTTTTGGGTGTTGGCCCATCACCTCTGGGGTCCTGGAAGCAGCCGGTGAGACTTGCCCACCACATTAGTGGCTATTTTTGCTGTCCCGATGCTGCAGCACATCAGAGTCTGCCTATGAGGGACGCTTGACCTCAAGACCAGGTTAACAGAGCAAAACGAAGTTCGAGCCCAGGTAGGCAGCTCCCCAGAAGTGGGAAACACTGAAAATTCGTCAGATGGAGCTGGGGGTCGCCCCTTCCCCTCTCCATTTTGTCTCAGCCCAGTAGCCCTGCCCAGGAGCTGCCCTGGGGTGACCAGCCATAGCATGCAGAGCCCTCAGACCCAGCTGGGAGATCTGGAACTCGGCTCTCCCCTAGCTCAGCTGACGATGAGGCCCCCAAGAGGACAGATGGGTTTTGGGTGTTTGCCCATCACCTCTGGGGGTCCCAGAAGCAGCCAGATGAGACTCACCCACCACATTAGCCGCCATTTTCGCTGTCCGGACGCTGACCATGAGGCCCCTAAGTTGCGTGGCTGCTTGTAAACCATGCAGTCCATCAAACTAGTGGAAACACTTTATGTCCTTTAATGTACTGTATTCTACTATGTATAGGAAAGGTAGGCAGGAGTGAGAGATACAGAGGAGAGAAAAGATAAACAGAACCCACCAAGTAGTTAGAAGGGAGGTGGGGACATTGGTGATGGGAGATGAATTTGGGTGGCGGGATGGATGTTGGAACACTATAGAATCAAAACTCTAGCATGAGCATCTTGCAATTGTATGTCTAAAAGTGGTGTAATAACATTTAAAAAATATGGCTGGCACATCCAGAATAGAATCACATTTCTTGATTTTCCTTATAGATGTGGTCATGTGTGGTCATGCAGCTGTGGCTAACAGGTGAATAGAAATGATGTGTCTTATCTTGCCCTGTCCTTTACCCATTTTCCTCTTCTCTAGGTAAAAAGCAGAGAAGATGCCATCCCTAAGGTGTTTCCCTTTAAACACATGGTGCAGAGGGTTTACCATCACACTGTATCTATCTAGCCAGTGTTATTTTGTGTCTCTATTAAAGACAGCCTACTCTTATTACAACTAAGAATAGGAATGAGAAAGGGAACAGGGGTGGATTCCAGATGAAAACCACCACCACAGATAAATCATTCCTACCCCTTTCCATTTTCTGACACCGGCACACCATGAGACATGAGGGTGTTGGGATTCATGAGGGTGACAAGTTGGCGCAGAAGGTCCGGCTGGCTATCAAAGAGTTCAGGTGTAGTTTCTTCATCACCTCTTCTAAATGTTCTGCTGCAAGCAAGGGTAACCCATACCAGGTCTTTGGCTCACCACAGTGGGGAGTAAACATTGTTTTTACTGGTTTTGGCATATTCTGCCATGTAGGCGATATACTCTCAGTAACTTCTTGGGCTCTTGAGAGTCTAGATGGGTAAATATGACTTTAGTAAAGTCTAATCGATTATTGACCTAATGCAGTTGGGGTAGCCAGGCTACCCTGGTAAGAGTTCATATGAGAGGCTAAGTTGTGGACTTATGGGATATGGTGGGAGAGATTAAATGGTGGCCAGTTAGCTCCAGATCTCAGTTAGCTCTTAGCCACTTAGAAAACCATGCCCTCTGATGGTCTGACCCATGAGACAGCCAGACATAAAGGCCCTGCAGTGTCCATTGCAGAGTCTGTGCTTGAAACTGCCACCAGCTTACTGCCCACCGGAAGAATTATTTTTTAAGTATTTTATTATACCACCGTGAGATATACAAATAAAAAGATATACAATTAAAAAGTTCATATTTGGGTTTTGGTCATACAGTGTTCCATCACCCATCCCTCCACCAGTGCCCATCTCCCACCACCAACGTCCCCGGTTCCCCCCCCCCTTCCCTAGCCCACCTCCATGGCAGGTTCTTTATTTCTTTCCCTTTCTCTCTCTCTTCTCTTTTCCTTCCCTTCCAGACTATGGATTACAGAACATACATTAAAAGGTTGTCATGTGTATCCTTTTGCCTCTATTTAATGCTCAGTTCTAGGTTGGCATTAGTACCCTCGACAATTATTAGCACACTGTTCCATTTTCTGTCTTACCTAACCTCTGACTCCCACACGTTTGTGATAATGAATTCTTAACAGAGAATCTGTTGCTCATTCCTAGCCTGCAGTCCTTTCCACTCAGAAAACCATGCCTACCGCTGGTTTGACTCATGAGTGCAGTGAACCAATGAGACTCTATAGTGCCTGCACCTTGCCAGGCAGCTTAGGTCCTGCATTCAGTCTTCAATACTGCCAGCTCCAGAAAGTTAACTGTGCTATGAAGACTGTTTGTTTCTCCAGGGCTTAGGGTAGACTCAGCCTCTTCCCTCTTGGGAAGAGATTAGAGACTTCCCTGCTGGATTTCAGTCATCTCCAGAGTGGTCTTGGGAAAGGGAGAGATCTCCTATGTGAGTAGCTTATTCTCTTTTAATCTGGACTTGGTCCCAGAACTATTTGAGAGCAATTTAGCACCTCAACAGAATCAGCTGCAATGAGGAGAGTGAAGAGTGAGATGAGATGAATCTCAGGATTCACTCTTGGTGGGGCTTGGGGGAACATAGGAGATACTGAGGATAGATCTGGGCTTGGCTGCATAAAAGACAAGGGCTCTACTCATGGCACTGTCTCCCTGGCTTACGTTCTTTTGTTTGAACCCCGACTTTGCAATGAACTTCGGCAACAGTGCCAGAAAGCACCTCGTCCCTAAATGTGACCTCCTGTTAGACTGCTATAAAGAAAAATGACCCCTTATAGCAGGACTTGACCAAGATTGTTCTACTCATGGTTAGACGCATGGGAGAAGCTCAAAAGCAGTGAGCAGCAGGTCGTATCTGCTGGGCGCACAGCCAGATTCTTATCTAAAGTTTATATGACCAGAAGTGTGTGAAAAGGATTGCTTCCACCCAGGGCAGCAGAGGGAACTGCTGGGGATATCCTTGGGGCCTCTGATAAGGTACTAACCTCCCTCTCAGGCTCCATCCCTATGACCTTTCTCCACCTCCTCATGCCCGAGACCTAATGCTGAGCCCTGGCTGTTCCTTCTTGCTCCCTTCCCTGGCACAGTGGGGATCACTGTGGTCCAGCACTTCGTCCCTCTCACTTCTCCCCTTTCCCATGCAGAATGCCTGGATCTCTGAGGCGACCTGTGCTAGACTGCTCAGGGAAACCAATCTTTCCTCTGGAGTGTTGATCATTGCTTCCTTGATCACTTAACGGTTCTTGTTATGATGCTTTCTGTCCTTTATATTTTATCATAAATTTCTCTTTGCTCGGGAAACACTTTATTTTCTGTTGAACTTTGTCCACGGTGTTTGGATGGTTTCCTTCAGCGGGACGAAGAAGAAACTTGCACAAGGCTGCGAGTCTTCACAAAAGCATCTTCCCTCGCATCACAGGGTTGAGAATTTTTCCCCCTCACCACTGGCCTCAGTATTTGTCGCCACCAACTTGAATGAGCACTGTAATGGAGCACCAAGTGCCCAATGGACTGAGCGTTTGGCCAAAACAGACAGGAATGAGCACCTGTCCCTATCCCACAGGACCGATCATATGTCCCTTCCACAGAGAACTGGTCACTGTCCCCACCACAAGAATGGAGAAGTGTCCCCAACCACAGGCCTTTTCTCAGGTGTGCTGAGGCAGAAATTATTGTGGTGCCTATAGCGACTGTAGAGTCAGTTCAGATCAAACCCAGTCAGGACTGGTCCCAGTGAGCAAAGCACTTATGGATGGAGCAGAGACAGGATTCTGAATGACAGGAAGGACATTGTTGGAGTCCATTGGTAGTGGAATTTTGGAGGTTTCTCTTTCAGTGTTGGGAGCCAATAGACAGGCCTGACTATATGACAGTGAAAATGAAGACAAGATGTTGGTAGGAAAACAAGGATCAAGGTAACACCCTGGAGCGAAAGTAGATTTGGGGCCTGTAACCTGGAGGGTAAACCATGAGCGACTGCTTCCAACACAGGATGCTGCTGTGTATTCCAGCGGTAGGAGCACTCCAGAATAAACCGGGACAGGGTGGGCAGACACCTGCATTTAGGTGAAGGACACTGAGAGCCCATGACTGGCCCCACAGAATCTCCTTCCTGCAGCCTGAACTCAGGCGTGCTGGGTCAGGGGCATCACTGGTAAAGGAACACACATTCTGGGCTGACAGAGTCTGCAGGGAGGCTCCGTGTGGTCTGTGCATTCCTGCCTTAGTGGAGCGAGGGAGCAGGCAGGGCCAGCAACGGGAGGGTCTGATTTCCCCTCTCAGGCGACACCAGTCCAGGACTGGATGTTGGGCTCCTGCAGGCAAAGCTCCAGCCTATCCCTGGGAGTCAGTGGCTGTCCTGATTTTGCCTGTCAGGAAGAGGCTTACAGAAAGCACTTCTGGGAAATCTGCTTCAAGCGACCCCTGAGAGAACGTCATCCCACTGTAGAGTCTCTGGGTTGTGTCTGTTCTGCAGGTGACTCTGAGAAAATTAGATATGTGGGGTTTTCTCACCGCAACCCCAAGTGCATGGGCCTCCATGATGTGTCCCCAAGAACCTATAACCCTGAACTTCTGATTCCAAAACTGGTGGGATTCCAGATAACCGTGCTGTGGGTCATTCAGGACATCAGCATTCATGGTGCCCCCCCACACACCCCCACACCCCCATACATGGTAGATCTCTGGATACCGCGGGGAGGGTGCTGTGTACTGTCATCCAGTGATGACAGTTTTCCGCTATGAAGATGCCTGGGAACTGCCCTGTAGAGGGGGAGGCTGTGCCTGGCCACATCCCTGCTGACCATCTTCACCCTCAGAGATACATGGACACCCCCGAGGATGGAAGGCCACTGTAGGGGACACATGGACCTGCATCCACGGGTGAAGCTCTAAGAGGGAGAGTTGAGAGGTGCAGGAGGAGGGAGAAAGGCATACCTGGGTCTGCTCTCAGGGACTCATTCCCTGGGGCTCCCGACCCCATGTTCCCACACTCCTAAGGGTATCATGTCCCTCCTCTTGCTTTGGGAGGCCATGGGGTGCATTGACCGCTGGCTCACCATGAGTCCACAAAACTGCCGCTCAGGCTCTCCTCGCTGGAGCTAAGGATGGTCGAGGCAAGTGGTCTCTTCTCATGGTGCCATTCCAGGGTGGGCCTAGAGTGTCCCACAGCGACGCACCCCCTGTGCTCCCCGTCCATACCCTCCATACGGCGGAATTTAATATGCACTGAACCATGTCCACCTCTGCTCCCGCCTACAATGTAGATGGGTCACACTTGTTGCTTCCGAGGAGTATTTGTACCCTTGATTGTCTTCCTACAAAGGCTCTAGAACACTGGGGTCAGCTGGGAGGGGGCCACTCTACATTGTTCTGAGGACTGAGGTTACCCAAACCTTTGGGGAGAAGGGCAGCACCAGATCTCTGCTTTCCCAAGGAATCCAGGGCACAGAAGGGAACTCTACACCATCTCCCCCATGAGTGTTCACAAAGCCAGCACAGTCATCAGGGTCATCAGGGTTGTATTTTCTATTCATCGACAGAACGAATACAGCAGAACCACCTCTTTAGGTTTCTTACGAAATTATGTGTTGGCCAGGGGACTGGAGCTCGGCTGGACAGGCTAGAGGGACTAGTTTGGAGGTGTCCAGCTCTATGGAAAAGCCTCCAACGCCATGTCCGCCTCCGGGAACGAAGCGCATCCCGGGCTCTGGCAGTGCCCGAGTTGCTGTGCACAAGTGAGGCACATACTGGCGGCTCTGCCACCACACTGGGGGCCTGCTCCATGGGGAGGGCCTGGCAAACTGAAGGTGACGATGGCTGCTGCCCTGCAGAGGAACTCGGGGAGGATGGCTGGGATGGGTCCAAGAGGAAGGAGGGGAAATATTGGGCCCCAGATGGTCTCAGGGCTGCAGGAGACTGGTGGAAGGGGAGAGGGAGGGATTTGAACAAGATGGGTAAATTCTGGGGCTGGGACAGGGGCCTGCCAGGTGTTACGGCACAGGAATGGGCAATGTGCTGGGAATGGGGAAACGGATTAAATTGGCCTAAATGATCCCCTGCAGGTAGGCATGGAGGAAAGTACTCTGTGACTGTAAATGTCAGTTCTGCCCCACAAGGCTGGCCAGCTCCTGCCCCTTGCCGCCAGTATTCCATGGGACTATAGGGATGGTGTGGCGGCGGAAGAGGGTCTCGGGCTGGTAAAACCCTCAGGAAGAGGGGACAAGGGGAGCAGAGCGAGGGTCACCAGAGGGACCGGGTAGGGGCGAGGCTCTGTTGGCAGAGAACAGTTGATGGGGTGCCGTGGAGGAGGCAGGAACAGGCAGAGGAGGAGTGGGCAGGGCCTGGGCAGAGGAAATGCGGTTCCTTGCCCAGGGCAGATGGCCAAGATGTGAGGTGACCCCCTGCCACCTTGCTAGCATTGCCCAGCAGCGGGAGGGGCGTCCACCAGGCCAGAGTGAGGACAGCGTTGTTCTGGGGCTGTGGGGGCTGCCGCAGGTGACAATCGGCAGCTTTTCCCCAGTACCCAGTGAGCAAGTCTGGAAGCAGAGGACAGCGATGGCCACGGGTGTCCTGTGGCTGGTGCAGGTTTCTGCAGAGGACACAGAGCACAGGGATGGAGCCAGGTGGAGATGAAAGGGGCCCTGAAGGCACATGGGGAGTGGGACCCCCGGGATCCCCCACGCCTGTGGCCCCTCCCCGGGTCTTAGGGCAGATGGCATCACAGTAGCTGTCTGCCCTCCCCCCCTCACCACAGTCTGTGTCCCCTCCCCGAGACCGCAGGTCCATGATGTCTCAGTAGCCCCTGCCCCGCCCCTCATCATATTCTGTGTCCCCTGCCCCAGGCCTCAGGTCCATGACATCACAGCAGCCCTCAGTCCTCCCTTCTGGGCCTCCCTCACACCCCCTGGCCCAGGGCTCCCCCGCCCTGTCCATGCAGGCATCATCAGGCCCTGAATTATAGTCACAGTATCAGCACACACATCTGTAGCACCACCTCCTGTCCTCTGTGGGGATGACTAATGTCTCCTACGAGACAGGAAAGAGGTTCCAGTCAGGGACAGGTACACAGCTTCTCTGCAGGGGTCACCAGGAGAGTCTGGGTCAGCTCTGTAAGAGTGTCTCCTATGCCCACCCAATACAATGGCCCAACTCACAGAGGTCCCTGTTTCTGGAGAAGGGCCAGAAACAACCAGCTCCTGGAACCCCAGAACATTTCAGGTGGCTCAGAGCAACTGTCCCCTTAGAGGGGACCTTCCATCTCCTCAGGGAACCGTGACAGATTCAGACACGCCTGTGGGCTGCCCTTTGCCCCTCACCCAACTGAGGGCAGCTACACTGCCCAGGCTCTTTCCTGTTTTCTGCTCTGACATGGGCAAGTGGGACTCCCCAATGTCCCTCAGGTGCTACCTGTCCTCTGCCTGCAGCCGTATCCCCCACTGACCTCAGCGTTCATGACCTGGGACTTGATGACCTGGACAGGGAGTGTCCCCAGGCAGAACCCAGACAAGAAAGGCAGCCCCTCACCTCGACCTCTGTGTGCATGGCCTCTCCTCCTCTTCCTTGGCCGGTTGTGACGGTGGTGACGTTTCTTTGCACGGCCTCTCCTCCCTTTGGTCGCTGTCAGGTGCTGAGAAGAAAGGGAGAGAGTGAGGGCCTGAGACTCGGAAACCTGAAGCCTCACCGGACTTGGGGCTCCTCCGGTGAACACAGGCTGGGTTTCTTCCTTGATTGATTTTCAGAGATGCTAAACCCGTTTCCGTCCCGAAGGCCAGTGACATGGTGGCAGCTGCACTGACAAGGAACATCTGGAACAAGGCCCAGGCCCATGTGCTGCCTCAGCGAGGGCCCATGTCTCCCCCTCTGTCTGGGACTCTCAGATCACCACTGTACTGATCCATCCCTCATGAAGGCCACTGTGTGAGTGACCCTCGCCTCCATGTGGGCCAGTGACTACAGGTCAAGGGGTGACACTTGTGCCCCCCCACAGAAGTGGGACTCCAGAGACAGCCAGTTCTCTCAGAGTGCTGTGCGGGCTCTCCCCTCACAACTGGCCCCAACACTCAATGTCTCTGAACCTGAGCTAACCTTGGTGCCCTCTGAACTCCTACCCTGTTCCTCATACCTGCGAGAGGACAGATGGTCTCTCCTGGTCTGACATTCCACCTCAGTGTGTCTCTGAATCACCTCATTCGTGCATACACATCTGCCCTCGGTCCCTCAGGACCTCTCCGTCCTTACCTGGTACTCATCCGGGGTTTCATCCTGGCAATATCTTATGAAGAACAAAATAATCATCAGTAAAAGGGAGAATGTTATGATTCTGGGGTCCACATCCTTAAGGACTGACCACGCAGAGGGGTTGAGGGTGGAGGATACAACAAGGGTCAAAATTCATATTTGTCGACATATAGAATACACGTTTGCCTGTGGCAACTGAGCCCAGAGTGCCCAGGCACCGTGTATATACACTCTGCTGACATCACGGAACCCTGAGTCACAAAGGGTTACGCGGCGGGGAGAGGGACCCCATGGCCTGGCTCCCATTGGCCCTGTACACCCAGGCCTAGGTGGTCTCTGCACCTTCCTAGGCCTTCAGGTTGCTCTGCCCCACCTGCCCTCTGATATCTAAACCTGTGCCTTGCTCCCTGGTCCTTAGTCTTGGCCTCTCAGAACCCAGACAGCTCCTGGTGTCTGTCAAGCCTGACCGAGCCTCTGATTTGGGCAGACTTTCCTCTCTGTAGTGCCCTTGAGTTCCCATCCTCTTTCCTAGCCCTTCCCAGGAAAGGTTCTCACATGAGCTTGGGCCTTGAGCGTCCAGTTCTCTCCCACTGTGTTTGTGAATGAGAAATCTCCCCTGTCAGTTTGGGCATTGGTCAGACTTCACATCTCTAGTCAGTGATGCTGGAGCCCGTTGCCAACTTGACATTCACAGCACTTGAGCAACCACAAAATAAATGGAAATCATCCAACTTCATACCATGGGGGAGGGCTGCTGATGCCTCATACTCTCACGTTGTTGAAGCTTCACTGACAACATGACTGCAGATTTACTGCAATCCTTTGACAAGAATGTCAAAATGAAGGCATTTTAATTGTAGATATAAATAATCCCCATTTTTATGGTTCTTTCCTGCTGGTTTTAGTCACAGCTAGCTGTTCTCAGGGCTTATTCCTGATGCTGCATCCAGGAATGAATCTTTAAAAAAAACTTTTGAACTTTAAAATTTTAAATTGAATCACTGTGAAATAGTTACAAGGTTGTTCACACTATTTTTTCAGTCCTACAATGTTCCAACACCTGTCCCTCCACTAGTGTACTTATGCCATCACCAATATCCCTGTTTCCCTCTACAACCTGTCCTGACCTGCCTCTGGAGGCAGGCATCTCTCTCTCTCTCTCTCTCTCTCTCTCTCTCTCTCTCTCTCTCTCTCTCTCTGACAGCAAAGTTTCCAATACAGATACTAGCAGTTTATCATGTACAGGCCTTTGCCAACTTTCAGCACTCAGCTCTTTTTTATTTTATTTTTTTTTAAAAGGCATGTTTTATTTTATTTTTTTTATTATTTTTTTTGTTTGCTTTTTTGGGTCACACCCGCGATGCTCAGGGGTTTCTCCTGGCTCTGCACTCAGGAATTATTCCTGGCGGTGCTTGGGGGACCATATGGGATGCCGGGATCGAACCCTGGCCGGCATGGGCCGGCCGCATGCAAGGCAAACGCCCTACCCGCTGGGCTATCGCTCCAGCCCCTCAGCACTCAGCTCTTGTCCAGAGTGATTATTTCTATTATTGTCATACTAGTGGTCCTTTATCCTCGGTGATCTATGCCCCTACCCCCCAAACCCTGCCACCTACACACACTGTGGTAAGTTTCCAACCTCTGTCACTGATCCTGCCACATACTGTCCCATCCCAGGGTCCCCGACAGTGTCAGGACAGAAGTTCTCTTCTACCTCCGAGGACGCCAGGGGAACAGATGAAAACTCATGAGTCCGGCGCAGTTCCAAAAAGGCTTTTAATAGTACAAAAGCTCTTCCACAGCAATCCAATATAATGAAAGAACTCTAACTCTGGTCCGAACTTAGACCATACAAAAGAGCCTAAGTCTCCCACCAAAGAGAGAGGATCTCACCTGAGATAAGTCCTACCCAGAAGAAGGAGCAAAAGGCCAAAGAGCAAAAAGCCAAGGAGCCAAAAGCTGGTCCCCTTATATACACCAAAGTAATCCAACAGGGAGGGTCATGTCAACAAAGAACTCTAAACAGAGTGTAGAAGGGCAGTGCCACACCATATTGCAGGTATAAACAAAGATTACCCAAGGACTAATCCCGAGATTATCTCTTATGTAAAACACTGGAGAGAGAGGGGCTGATATAAAGTAATACATCTTAATTTCATGAGCTTCTTGTAATTTAGATGGTACCCACAAGGTCCTTCTTATTATTATCTGCACCAGGGTGATTCTGAGTATCTTGTTCTCATGTACTGAAAGGGTCACACTTGCCTGCTTAGAGCAAACTAGTATGATCCTTCCTATAGTCTTCCTATAGACTCACGCTGGGTGCAGTGGATATAAAGAGGAGCTGTGCCCAATCTAGAAAACATAGAAGTCTTAGTAGATGTAGAAGTCAGAAGTTATTCAGTCAAGGTGACTTCTGTAACTGCCACACCCTCTAGCAGTGTTTACATAGAAGAGAGGTCTCATTAGAATGAACCTTGGCTTAAATAGATTAAGCTGTGAGTGGGCAAAACAACAAAGCTCCCAGATTAGCTAGATCTGTCATCCAACAATGAATGACTTTCCTGTTCTGTCCCAAGCATACTCATCCTGTGGACAAAGACCAGGTCCTGTCTCTGTACTACTCTGTATATTGTCTATGCTTTCCCAGAGAGGCCACGGCCACCCACATTGGTTCATAAATGGCCAATACTCTCATGGAAACACACACGGATTCTAGTACACCATACCATAATTGTAATGTGTGGCTGCAGAGCTAGAAATATTCTCATTCTTTACCCCTCAAAGTGCAAAATCCTCTCTGAAATTATGTAGAGCTGGGTGGTAACCCCTGAAGGGCTTGTCCACCCAGAATCTGCAAGTGTGATTTTATTTAGATAAACAACTTTTTACAGCTGCACGACTCAGACACACGAGGCAAAGCTGTTACCGGCTCTCCCTGTGCTCAACTGATCATGAGGCGCCTGGGAGAGAAGGCGGGTTCTAGCCCTGGCCTGCCATCCCAATAGAGCCTCGGCAAGAAGCTAGAGGAACCTCCAAACATGAGGGTCACCATTTTCAACATCCAGACTCTACAGCTCGTCAGAGCTCCACCCAAGTGAAAAGCCGATTCTCCCTAATGTGGTCTTGTGGTTCATCAGTAAATGCACGAGATGAGAGCCTACTACTCAGAGTATACCACCTCCAAGGCAGAGCCTGGCAAGCTACCGGTGTCATATTTGATATGCCAAAACCAGTAACAATTATAGACCTCATTCCCATGACCTAAAGGAATGGACTGAGGCTCTTCCTGTCCCTGGATCAAGCAGATGCCCTTGGGCTACACTAGCACATGACAGGACATATGGAGATGTTACTGGTTCCTGCTCGAGCAAATCGATAAACAAGGGGAAGACAAGTGACAAGTGACAGCTGTAAGCAAGAGCATCAAGGTGAGATCATACTGGATTACTCAAGTGTCCTGGATTAAACCCAAGGACAAGTTTCCTTAAAAGAAGAAGTGAAGACAGACTTTCCCCAACACTTTTTATTTTCTTTTTATTTTATTTTTTTTTTAGGATTTTATATTTTTTTATTTATTTTTTCTTTCCCAAAATTTTATTACACCACTTTTAGAAATACAATTGCAATATGCTCATGTAGAGTTTTGGTTCTACAGTGTTCCAACACCCATCCCTCCTCCTGAACCCATCTCCCATCACCAATGTCCCCCCCTCCCTCCCCCCTCCCACACCTCAACTAGTTGGAGAGTTCTGTATGTCTTTTCTATCCCTCTCTCCCTACCGCCAAACTTTCCTGCACATTATAGAATGCAGTACATTAAAGGACATAAGTGTTTCCACTAGTTTGATGGTCCACACAGCCGCTTGTGGCCGTGTGACTTAGGGGCCTCATGGTCAGCATCTGGACAGCGAAGTTGGCGGCTAGTGTGGTGGGCGAGTCTCATCCGGCTGCTTCCGGGACCCCCAGAGGTGATGGGCCCACACCCAAAACCCATCTGTCCTCCTGGGAGTCCCATGGAGGAAAGCCTGAGCCTGGGGAAAGCGGAGTTCCAGCTTCCCCAGCCACGTTTGAGACTGCATGCTATGGCTGGTCGCCCCAGGGCAGCTCCTGGGTGGGGGCCACCAGGCTCGACAAAATGGAGGGGGGAAGGGCCGACCCCTGACTCCATCTGACAAATTCCCAGTGATTCCCGCTTCTGGGAGCTGCCTACCTGGGCTCGAACTGGTTTTGCTCTGTTAATCTGGTCTTGAGGTAGCATCCCAGTGTCCAGACAGCAAAGGTGGCTGCTAGTGTGGTGGGTGAGTCTCATCCAGCTGCTTCCAGGACCCCCAGAGGTGATGGGCCCACTCCCCAAACCCATCTGTCCTCCTGGGAGCCCCATGGTCAGCTGAGCCTGGGGAAAGCAGAGTTCCAGCTTCCCCAGCCACGTTTGAGACTGCATGCTATGGCTGGTCGCCCCAGGGCAGCTCCTGGGCGGGGCCACCAGGCTCAACAAAATGGAGGGGGATCCCCAACACTTTTATTTCAGGTCTTTTATCTGATGCTAGCAATACTTCTCTGAGAAGATGCCCTGTGATATGGTCCCTACTCATAAATGAAAGAATGAACCCCCAAAGAGGTCATCTGAAGGAAGTAAAATGTTCATGCAAACCACTTCCTGGTCCTGGAGCAACCCTGCTAACTTCACCATCTACTCAGCCATTCAGATTGACCTGGACTTGAAAGCATACCCCAGAACCACCTTCCTTTGCTGTTAGGGAGCTACAGCCCTGATTAAGTTGCACAATGGTTTTGTGATTGGTCCTACCCAGGGGCTCACTTATATGTGCAAGATGCAACTGGGTTGAAAGATTAGCTGTTTTTATTTTTTTTTTTTATTTTTTTTCCTAATTCCATATGTTTATTAATGGGAATAGATCGGCGAGATACAAGGTGAGTACCATAAGGTAGAACCAGAAATTTCTAATTTCAGTTTCTGATCAATATTTATATGTCCTTCAGATACATATAAAAAATGAAAGGAGAAATGTGTTTCTTGTCAGGCATCAATAATTCTACCTGAATATGTAGACTGCATTTTATCAATGGATTTTTATTTATTTTTTTAAAAATTTTTTTTATTATACCACCGTGAAACACACAATTACAAAGGTGTTCATAATTGGTTCTTGGTAATACAGTATTCCAGCACCCATCCCTCCACCAGTGCCCCATTTCCACCACCAATGTACCCCTCCCCCTCCCTCCCCCACCCGCCTTAATAGCAGGTACCCCAGTTTCCTCTCTTTCTCTCTCTATCTCTCTCTGTCTCTGCATCTCTCTCCCTCTTATTTTACACGTTATGGCTAGCCCTGCAGATATTTAAAGTATATCACTTAAGTCTCTTTGTGTATATTCAGTGGTGAGTTTTAATCTGCCATTACCATTTCCCATATTTAGTAAAACACTGGTATCTATATCCTATTAATGAATGCAGTCATTCTATATCTGTCCTTTTCCTTCTGACTAATTTCACTCAGCATGATAGACTCCATGTCCATCCATTTGCAGGTAAATTTCATAATTTCATCCTTTCTGACAGCCGCATAGTATTCCATAGTGTAGATGAACCACAGTTTCTTTAGCCAGTCCTCTGTTCTCGGGCATTTAGGTTGTTTCCAGATTCTAGCTATAGTGAATAGCGCAGAGATGAATAAAGAAGTACATATAGTGTTTCTGCTATGTGTTTTTCGGTCTCTAGGGTATATTCCCAGGAGTGCTATTGCTGGATCAAATGGGAGCTCAATATCTAGCTTTCGGAGGAATGCCCATATTGTTTTCCAAAAGGGCTGGACCAGTCGGCACTCCCACCAGCAGTGGATGAGAGTCCCTTTTTCCCCACATCCACGCCAGCACCGGTTGTTCTTGCTGTTTTGGATGTGTGCCAGTCTCTGTGGTGTGAGATGGTACCTCATTGTTGTTTTGATTTGCATCTCCCTGATGATTAAAGATGAAGAGCACTTTTTCATATGCCTTTTGGCCATTCGAATTTCTTCTTTTTTGGAAGCTTCTGTTCATTTCTTCTCCCCCATTTTTTGATGGGGTTGGCTGTTTTCTTCTTGTGGAGTGCTACCAGTGCCTGATATATTCTGGATATTAACCCCTTGTCAGATGGGTATTGGGTGAATATCCTTTCCCACTCTGTGGATTGTCTTTGTATCTTGGTCACCGTTTCTTTTGAGGTGCAGAAGCTTTTCAATTTTATATAATCCCATTTGTTTATCTTTGCTTCCATTTGCTTGGTCAGTGGTGTGTCGTCTTTAAAGATACTTTTCGATTCTATGTCATAGAGCGTTTCTCCTATGTTTTCTTCGATGTACCTTATAGATTCATGTCTGATATCGAGATCTAGAATCCATTTTGATCTGACTTTTGTGCATGGCGTTAGAAGGAGGTCTAAGTTCATTTTTTTACATGTAGCTGCCCAGTTTTCCCAGCACCATTTGTTGAAGAGGCTTTCTTTGCTCCACTTAATATTTTTTTGCTCCTTTATCGAAGATTAAGTGGTTGTATATTTGTGAGTGCGTTTCAGGATACTCAGTTCTATTCCATAGGTCTACGGGTCTGTCTCTATACCAATACCACACTGTCTTAATTACAACTGCTCTGTAGTAGAGCTTGAGGTTGGGGAAAGTGATACCTCCCATCTTCTTTTTCCCAAGGATTGCTTTAGCTATTCGTGGGTTTTATTACTCCATACAAATTTCAGGAGTGTTTGTTCAATTTCTTTGAAGAACATCATGGGTATCTTTATAGGGACCGCATTGAATCTGTATAAAGCTCTAGGGAGTATTACCATTTTGATAATGTTAATCCTTCCAATCCATGAGCAGGGAGTGTGTCTCCATTTCCTCAGGTCTTCTTTTATTTCCTGAAGTAACGTTTTGTAGTTTTCTTTGTAGAGATCCTTTACATTCTTTGTCAGACTGATTCCGATTAGCTGTTTTTAAGGAGCGGATGACATATCTTCTTGGCTGCCTTGAAATGAAGCCAATTGACTATAAAATTGTCATTTTTTAAACTATAAAGTTTCCTTATATAGAATTTATGTTATAAGATTGTTATATACTTCAGAACTATGTTATTAACCATTATTATTATTGTTATTAACCATTATTATTTAACAGTTACAATACAGGTACTGACAGAGTATCATGTTTATCCCTACACCTACTCTCAGCACTCAGATCTTGTCCAGAGTGATCATTTCCAACTATCATTGTCGTAGTGGTTGCTTCTCTCTCCTAACTGCCCTCTGATGCTCTTCCACTTACAGAAAGTTTACCTTCATGTGCATGTCTTCTGCCCCATGGGCCCTGGATGGTTGATGGTCTGACATAGAAAAAGACTATGGGATGAACCCAGAGCCATGCAGAGCCTGGCAAGCTACCTGTGATGTATTCGATACGCTGAAAACAGTAACAATAATGGAACCCATTCCCAGCGAATGGAGACGTTACTGGCGCCCGCTTGAGCAAATCCATGAAAAACAGGAAGACAAGTGATAGAAGTGATACTGTTATTAGTAATAATATATTTTCTACTTTGATACTTTGATATACTTTCTACTTTGATGATGCCAATTATATAAGAAGTTCTTAATTTGGATAAATCTAATTTGTAGTAAGACAATTTCTTAAACTCATATAGTAATGCTGGGAGAATTCTGGTTGTTCACATTGTTTTTACAAGTAACTAATTATTTATTATGATTTCCTTTTTTAAAAAATATTTTTGACCACACCAAGCTGTATCCAGGGCTTACTTGTTCTCAGGGATCACTCCTTGCAGGCTTGACCATATAAAGTGCTATGGATTGAGTCCAGGTGGACTGTGTGCAAGGCTAGCACCCTTACCACTGTATAATAGTGCTAGCCTGGAATAGTCCTTTAATGACTAAATAATATTCCAGCATATATTTGTGAGTCTGTATTACATTTCCTTATTCATTCATCCATTGATCGACATGGGCTATTTCCATGTCTTGGCTATTGAAAAAAAAATAAGCAGTGAGTATGGGAACCCAGATAACTCTTTGAGATTTCATTAATATATAGATGTTCAGAAAGGGGATTATGACAAGCAAGTGACTTTCTAAATTTTTTTTAGAAATGTCTAAAATTCTGTAGTCTCTTATGTTTTTGGCTGTGAGGCATTCCTGGAAGTGCTCAGATTCATTCTGGGCTCTGTATTATGGATTACTTTTTTTTTTTTCCTTTTCTGCATCAGCTTTTAATTTTTGATTGTCAAATGGCAAGTACTTAATTTTTTTTCCCCTTTTTATTTTTATTTTTTTAATATTTTATTACACCGCCATGTGATATACAATTACAAAGATGTTCATGTTTGGGTTTCCGTCATACAGTGTTCCAGCACCCATCCCTCCACCAGTGCCCATTTCCCAACACCAATGTCCCCACTTCCCTCCCCCTCCCCAGCCCGCCTCTATGGCAAATTCTTTATCTCTTCTCTTACACATTGTGGATTGCAATACATACATTCAGAGATCATCATGTATATCTTTTTTTCCTATATTCAATGCTCAGTTCTAGACTGGTATTATCATTTTTGACAAATATTAGCACACTGTTCTCTTCTCTGTCCTACCCAACTACTGATTCCCACATGTTTGTGGAAGATTCCACCTTTTTTTTTTATTGAAAGATGCTATGTAGAGCTTTGGTTCTACAGTGTTCCAACACGCACCCTCCGCCCAAACCCATCTCCCATCACCAATGACCCCACCTCCCTCCCGCCTCCCGCACCTCAACCACTTGGCGAGTTCTGTATGTCATTTCTTTCCTCTTTATATCTCCTTCCCAACAAACTTTCCTGCTCTTCGTTGACTGCAATGCAAAAATGGTGGCTAGTGTGGTGGGCGAGTCTCATCCGGCTGCTTCCGGGACCCCTCAGAGGCGACGGGCCCACTCCCCAAAACCCATCTGCCCTCCTCGGGGTTCCATGGTCAGCTAGGCCCGGCGCAGGCCGAGCGCCAGCCTCCCCAGCCTTCCATGAGGCCCTGTGTTTTCTGGGCCGGTGGGGCGCAGCTCGCGCCGGCAGGGCCACCAGGTCCGAAAAGATGGAGGGGGGAAGGGACGACCACGCCTCCACTGGCGACTTCCCGGTGATTCCCGCCTCTTGGAGCCGCCTACCTGGGCTCGAACTGGCTTTGCTCTGTTGATCTGGTCTGAGGCCGTTTCGCAGCGTCCGGACAGCAAAAATGGTGGCTAGTGTGGTGGGCGAGTCTCATACTTTTGTTTTTTGAGGCCATGCCTGATGTTCTGAGGGTGTTTGTCTGGTTCTATGCTCAGGGATCACTCTATGCTTTGGATCAGCATACCTGGGCTGGGCTGGAAAAAGACTGCTGCATGGTGGGTCTCAATCAGCCGGGCTGTGATCAGCTCTTCTGATGAGTGGAGTTCTGATGAGGCGGGAGTCCAGATGTGGAAAATGGCGGCCCTTATGGTGTGGGGGTTCCCCTGGGTTCTTGCGAGGCTCTGCTGGGGTAGCGGGTTCTAGGCCAGCAGAGCCTAGCAAGAAGCCAGTGGACCCCCCACACCATGAGGGTCGCTTATTTTCCATATCCGACTCCCGCCTCGTCAGAACTCCACCCAGCAGAACTGATCACAGCCCGGCTTGGCTGCCACTTGCGGCCACCAGTTCATCAATAAATGCTGGAGATCAGAGGTGACTACAAGAGTATCCCACCCACATGGCAGAGCCTGGCAAGCTACCCGTGTCGTATTTGATATGCCAAATACCAGTAGCAATTATAGACCTCATTCCCATGACCTGATGGAATGGTTTGAGGGTCTTTATGTTCCTGGAGCAAGCAGATACCCTTGGGCTCTACTAGCATGTGACAGGACATATGGAGATGTTATTGGTGCCCGCTCGAGCAAATCGATCATGAACAGGAAGACAAGTGATACAAGTGCTTTGTTCTATACTTTGAGTCAGGAAGGAGGATGCTTCATTTTTGCTTTTTTTCTCAGGAATACTTTTGTTTTCTAGACTCTCTTGTAGTTCCAAATAAACTTTATATATTTTAAATTATATATTAGCACACATATTATATTATATTAACTTACATATTAACGTATTGCTACTTATATTACTGATATTACTTTTGATAATACAGTCATAATTATGTCAATTCTTTTAGTTTGTGAGCATGGCATTCCTTTGTGTCTCCTATTTCTTTCAACAGTATTTTTTAATTTCAGTTATGGTTTTTCCTTCTTTGCTTGAATTTATTCCAAGATATTACATCTTTTTAATGTGATTATAATAGGATTGCTTTTGATTCTCTTTTGGCTAGTTCATGAATCTCCTATAGAAATGTATCAGACTTTGGGATATAAATTTGCAGCCTGGCACTTCATGTATTTGTTTATTGATCATAATACTGCTTTCCTGGAATCTTTAGAGCTTCCTATGAGTATTTTCTTATCATATGTTAACAGTGATAGTTTTACTTCTTCCTTTTCATTCTTTTTAAAATATTTGTTTATTTTGTTTACAACTATCTCCTGTATTAAAGTTGACTGACAACACTTTCAAGGTCTGGACTTCACAGCTCAGCAGAGCCATACCCAATGGAATAGTCGAGTTTCAAGCCCAGGTATGCAGGACAGGGTGTTTGAATATACCAGGTTCCCTTTGGAGCTGAAGCTAGGGGAGTCCCTTCCCCAACTCAATGCCCTCCAGCAAGGCCTGGTGGGTCCACCCAGAACTGTGACCAGCTGGTACTGTACATGGGGAGTCCCATGTATCCCTTTTTGGCGCATGGGCACAGTGCGCCCATGCAGTATCTCAAAACCTAGTATATTCATATAACTGGTATCCCATCACATTTTCTAGAAATGAAGTGTGTGGGCATAAGGTGTGGTCTGGGGGACCACCTCGGTAATCTCCTATACAGTAGACTCAAGTGGCACAATGGAGATTTTGTGATCTCCATTGACTTTTGTCTAACACCAGGTTCATCGACCGTATTTAGAGAATTAGCTCCAACAACCAATATAGAATGGATTGTTCAGTGTATGAATAGGAAAAGCTCAAATAGACATTGAGATAGATGTAAAATAAGTGTTATCAGTAGCTGTAGTGATGGTGTGTCTGGGATTATCAGTAGAAAACCACTGTGTTCTGAAAACCCAGAAAGTGAATCCAAGAACAGTACCTGGACAGACTCCCACACATCTGCCTAGAAAAAAAAAGATGCATGACCTTATAATTACTGCTCCCTTATATGAGCTGTAAGGATCAACATAATTGATGCTGGCTAATTGAGCAGGCATCACGAGGGTTGGAGGGTGGGAGGGAAATGCGGGTCTCTGGTGGTGGTGGGGGGCACACTGGTGGTGGGATTGGTGCTGAATGATGAAGCTTTCCAGCAACTGTATTGTGAAAAAGTTTGTACTTTGTAAATCACAGGGCTTAAAATAAATCATTAAAAAAAAGTTGACTGACAAAACTGCCCCTCCTTTTAATAGGATCAATATGCAATGGACCATTACAAAGCTGTTTATAACTGGGTTTCCATCATACAATGTTCCATCACTACTTTCTTTATACTTTGAATACTTTTTTTAATTAAATATTTTATTATACCACCGTGAGATATACAATTACAACATTGTTCATGTTTAGAGGTTTTGGTCACATAGTGTTCCAGCACCCCGCCCTCCACCAGTGCCCATTTCCCACCACCAATGTCCCCAATTCCCTACCCCTCCCATAGCTTGCCTAAATGGCAGGTTCTTTATCTCTTTTCTCTCTCCTCTCTCTCTTTTCCTTCTCTTACACATTGTGGGTTGCACTACATACACTTAGAGGCCATCATGTGCATTTTTTTGCCTGTATTTAATGCTCAGTTCTAGGTTGGTATTAACCCTTTTGACATTTATTCACACATGTTCCCTTCTCTGTCTTATCTAACCTCTGAGTCCCACACGTTTGCGGTAATTTCCATTTTTGGTAAGACCTCCTGATCCATGTTTCACCTGACACTGGAGTTTGGTGTCATAATATTATACTTTGAATATTTTTTATGTCCTTCTCTAGTCTGATTGCTCTTGCTAGATTTTACAACACTGTAATGTGTTGTAATAATGAGATCAAATATTAGAGAAAAGCCATTTTTTCCAATCATTGTGTGTGAAGCTGACTGAGAGTTTGTTATTTGTGGACTTCATTATGTTGAGGTACATTATTTGTATGTCATTTTATTAAGGATTTAAAATATTAAAATTCTGTCTAATTTTGTCATTTTTAATAACCATTTTTATAGAGGTACTAGAACTTACAGTATTATTAATCACACTTTTCATATTCCTGGCATATTCAAATAATTTATTTTCATCACTAATTTAATTTCCTTCATGTCTACTCTGCTTTGTACATCCTCAATGGGGGTATTTGAATTTGGCAGTTTTATTAGTAATTACTACATTTTCTTAAAAATGTATTAATTTTTAAATTATAGTTTATGCAATATAATTAAGATAGTGTTGAAATATATATAAAATAGATGTGCAAAGTTATTTCTCCCTGCCCCCTCAGCAGTTTCCGTGGTCCTCCACCATTGGCTCTATGTTTCCTCTAGTTTCTTTCTTTTTTCTTTTTTGTAGACTTTATTTAAACACTGAATTACAAAGTTTTTCACAATACAGCTGTTTCAAGTATTCAATATTCAGCACCGTATCCGCCAGTAATAAGCTCTTACCATCACCGATGATGCTAATACGCCTTCCCCACCCCCCGCCAGCCTGCTTCCCTAGCAGGTACTGATTATTCTACTGTATATTGCTTATTGCAACATATGATCTGAGGCTCTTAGTGTTCCTGGGTGAGTAGATGACCTTGGGCTACACTAGCATGTGATAGGACGTATGGAGATGTTACTGGTGCCCGCTAGAGCAAATTGATGAACAACGGGAAGACAAGTGACAAGTGAACATATTTCTTGTAATGGTATTGCTAAAGTCATGTACTCTTTACTGAGCTGCTTCATGTAAATTGGACCATCTTTATTATTGGGCTCACTTACTGGTCACTTATTGAACTTACTGGGCTTCTACTCAGTTTTATTTTTTTTATTTTAACATTTTTAAATTTTATTTTATCAACATATGATATACAGCTACAGAGCTGTTCATGAATGGGTTTTGGACATACAGTGTTCCAGCACTGATTCCTCTACCAATCCACCCTTCCCAATACTAGTGTCCCCAGAGTCCCTTCCTCCAGGGTGCCTCTATGACTGGCACTTTTCTTCTTACTCCCCACACTTACTCAATTTTTAATCACTTGATCACTTGACATCCTGTTATTCATCGATTTGCTCAAGCAGGCGCCAGTAACATCTCCATTTGACCCTATCACGTGCCAGTGTAGCCCAATGGCATCTGGTTGCTTTAGGAATATGAAGAGCCTCAAACCGTTCATTCAGGGTCTTGACAAAGAAGTCGGACCATCTTGTAGGTGGGCGGCCACGTGATCTTTTGATGTTCCGTGGGATCCAGTCGGTAACGGCTCTAGTCCAGTGATCGTCTCCAAATTGCAACACATGTCCAGTTCATCTGATTTTCGATGCCTTGGCAAGCGAAACAGCGTCCCTGACTCTGGAACAGTGATGGAGGTTGGAGCTCCGATTCCTTCTTTCACTTGAGTGAGGCGTGCTATTCCAAGCATAGCTCTTTCAATTCCTCTTGGGAGACCCGAATAGCATTCTCATCCTGCTTTCGTATGGCCCAGGTCTCTGAGGCGTATGTTAATGCAGGGAGAATGGTGGAGTTGAAGAGATGTGTCCGAGCTGGAGGTTCTTTGTCTTTTTTGCTATTTCTTTGATGTTTTTGAAGGCATTCCATGCCACTCTCTTCCTCTTGTGCAGCTCAGGTTTTAGGTCGTTCATCATGTTGACTTCTTGACCTAGGTACACATAACTGCTGCATTTAGAGATGTTCGTTCCATTGAGAGTGAATGGGGCCTCTGGAACTAGTTCATTTCTCATGAACATAGTTTTGTTGAGATTCAGCTGTAGACCTATCTTTTCACATTTTTGGTCAAAGTTGGCCAGCATTTGTGCCGTTTGTCTAATATTTGGTGTTATTAGAACGATGTCATCAGCGAAGCGGAGGTAGTTGCCGACTGTCTATCTTCACTCCCATTCCTTCCCATTCTAATTGTTGCATGATGTTCTCGAGGGTGGCGCTGAAGAGTTTTGGTGAAATGGTATCACCCTGTTGAATCCCTCTTTTGACATCAATGATCACTTCCTTGTAGAATGGTGAGATCCTGGTGGTGAATCCGCAATACAGCTCACGAAGGATCTTGATGTATTGGGTTTGAACGCACTGTTTGGCTAGGGCTTTGATGACTGCTTCAGTCTCCACAGAATCAAAGGCTTTCTTTAAATCAATGAACGTGAGACAGAGCGGCATCTTGAATTCCTTACAGAGTTCAATGAGATTGGTTACCGTGTGGATATGGTCGATTGAGCTGAATCCTTTTTGGAAGCCAGCTTGCTCACATGGTTGTCCTTCATCTAATGTTCTGCCAATCCTGTTCAGGGTGACTCGAGTGAACAGCTTGTAGATGATGGACAACAGGCAGATGGGGCGATAGTTGCCAATGTCGTGAATGTCTCCCTTCTTGAACAGTAGAACTGTCCTGCTGGTTTTCCATTGGGAGGGCACCTTGCATTCAGACAGGTCACATGTGAAGAGCCGAGCCAGTGTATTGATGAGTACTCAAGTTTTAAACAAAGTTATTTGTGTTATTTTGTTTTTTACAGACATTCAATGTTCAACAACCCTGTTCATTGCAACTCCATTGTAACTTCCTGGCACCATTGTTTCCAACTTTCTCAGCCATCTCTTAAGCCTGCCCCTAGAGCAGACCCTCAATAATTTATTTTCTTTTTTCCTTCTTTTTTTGATTTTTTGGTTACACCCAGCAATGCTCAGGGGTTTCTCCTGGCTCTGCACTCAGGAATTACTCCTGCAGTGCTCGGAGAACCATATGGGATGCTGGGGATCAAACTGGGTTGGCGGGACTCACTCTTATTGAGGAGTGTGGAGTGCATTGGCTGCTGGGGCTGTGTTGGGATGGGTCTGGGCCTCACCTGTCCCCCTCCAAGTATCTCAGTCAGCCTGGCATGGAGACTGGGAGCATATCTGTCTCTTATTGATCTCTCTCAAGATTTATATATGAGACGCTAATCATGGTAGGTGCATGAGATTACTTGGCTCCTAAGGCAGTTCTTGGATCAACTGGCCTTCTGGAATAATGGGGAGGAAGCACATCCCTGATTCCATGAAAGCTTGGAGATCTTCCTGGATCTTCCCTCCCCCATCTTCCTGTATGCATGAAGATGGGGAGGGAATATATTATACACACATACACACATATATATAATGTCCCTATATATGGGGACATTCTGGGAATTGTGTGTATATATATATATATATATATAATTTTTATATATAATTTCCCCCTCCTTTCTACTCATAGAATTTGCATTCTTTACCTTCAAATTGAAAAGACTTGGGGTGAGGCTAAGTTGAGATGGGAAAAAAATAGACTTAATGTTGCAAACAACTAATTGAAATTAAGCATTTCCTTTAACAACATCTATAGGCAAACCCCCACAGTAGCAATCATTATACTTGTGACATCAATAGAGCAGAGTTTTGAATAGCACGGTACAGTTAAGGAAGCTGAGATCATCTCTCAGTATTTTTGCCGAAGGTGAATATATGTCAGAAATGTATTCTCACCCCTCAAATATCAGTGTCTAATGACACAGCCTCCACAAAGGTAATGCAGAAGAAAGGATGATATCCTTTTGGTCCAGGGGAGACCTTTTGCAGTGTGATGAGGTAGGTGGGCATGAGACTGGCAGGAAATCAGGCTGCATGGAAAAATATGGAAAGCTCTCTAGTTCTTGGGAAGATTTACATTTTCTCAGACTCTGGATGGTAAGACTGTAGTTTCTTTTGGATGGTGACTCTGGCAGGTGTATGACAGATGAGTGTGAGTAAAGTATGACAGAAGATAAATTCCAAAGATCTGGGTGAGGTCCACAGACTGAGGAGAAGCCCTACGTTAGGTTTGAGCTAGAGTTGAGGGGAATTTTTGTGAATAACTGGGCCTGAGGAAAGTGGGAAGGAAGAGTGGCTGAAGCATGAGTGGGTGGGATCCTGTGGTCCACAATGGAAAATGCAGGGGCCAGTAGAAGCAGCAATCTTGTGAAGACCGTGGGATGACTTGGCTTTGTGCTGTGTGTTCTCAACAAACTTGGATCCTTCCTGTGGTATAATCTAGGCTTCCTCACTGAGTTCAAGAAATACTTCCTGGAGGGAAGGCGCAGGAGATGCTTCTGTGCATTCTTTATTTGCTCCCATAAGGAGTTCTCGAGAGTAGCTGCCGACTTTCTTTGGTGTAGACACTTACCTGTGGAGCTACTGCTTCATGTGACTGACTTCTGGATTTGTGCTGTTTGCAAATGCCTTGAAATCTAGTGTTTTGGGCTTTCCAAATACAACCACCTGTTTTCAATGAAAACCAGTTTTCCGAGTCTGGGGATGTTAGACCAGATTGCCCTGGTCTAACATTGTTCTGCAATGGAGGTATTCAGCAAGTGCAATCAATTAGGTAGAAAAGTGAATTGGACTTGGAAAGCCCTGCAGCAGCTCCCAGGGATCTGAGGGTAAAGGATATCGTGAATGAGCTGACAGGAAGTGACTAAAAATAGCCATAACCAGTCCCCATGCATGTGTCAGGACATTACCAGCCACAACCCCCCCCGCATGTGTCAAAACATCACCAGCCATCCAGCCGGCTTGTCAGAACACTGCAGGGTTTCAGTCCTCACCTGTGGTTTTGCCCTCTTGAAAGAAGAAATTGTGGGTTCCTGAGCATAGTGGGTAATTTGTCTCAGGAAATGTGAAATATGGAGGCTGTTGACATGCGGTACTTTTTGTTGTTGTTCAACACAAGGTTAGGATCTTTTGTGGTTGACTATAGCTAAAAATCAGAGGCTTGTATCTGTATTTGATAAACATAAAAAGCACAGGAATATGCATTAAATGGAGACACAAAGTCTATGAGCATCTTCAGAGAGAGAGAGGAGAGTATGTGAGAGATTTCAAATGAGTTGTAGCCACCAGACAAAAAGGAACAAAAATAAACTCCAGAGTTAAGCACAGCCAGTCTGTAGGACTGTAGTGTTGAGAGCAAAGAAAAGTGGGCTGTTCACTGATGAGAAATAACAGGACACCAGGAAGAGTAGGAACTGTTTAAACACCAGTGTTTGGTGAGGGTTGTGAGACATACGTGTACAAAGGGCCCTGACTGGACAAGAGAAGGGAGGCTGCTTCTTTGGTTTCCTTCAGAAGCTTTTTAAAAAATTTTTTTTTATTTTTATTAAAATATTTTATTTATCAACTTAGATATTTAAGCATTTTCTTTAGGACAATATTTTCTTTTTTTTAAAATGTATTTTATTATACCACCGTGAGATATATAATTACAAAGATGTTCATAAGATGTTCATATTTGGGTTTTGGTCATACAGTGTTCCAGCACCCATCTCTCCATCAGTGTCCATTTCCCACCACCAATGTCCCCAATTCCCACCCCACTCCCCTAAACTGCCTCCATAGCAGGTTCTTTATTTCTTTCCCTTTCTCTCTATCTCTTTCTTTTATCCTTCCCTTCCACATTGTGGATTACAATACATATATTATTGCAGAGAAGTCTGCTGTAAATCTTAGGGATGTTCCTTTGTATGTGATTTCCTTCTTTGATCTTGCTGCTTTCAGTATTCTATCTCTATCTGTAGTTTTTGTCATTCGAATTAAGATGTGTCTTGGAGTATTCTTATTGGGGTTTCTCTTAGCTGGTATCCTATGGGCCTCCTGGATCTTGAGGCAAGCGTTCTTTAGTTCCAGGAACTTCTCAGCAATGATGGCTTTGACAGTTTCTTCTTCATCAGGGTTTTCTTCTTGCCCTTCTGGGACCCCAATGATCCATATGTTATTCCTTCTGGCTTCATCCAGATTATCTCTTGTTGTCTGTTCATTAATTATGAGTCTTTTCCCATCTTCTGCTGTTGTGTAGAGAATCTTTGGAACTCGTTTTCGAGATCACTAAAGTCTTTCTTCAGCAGTTGTTATTCTGCTCTGGAGGTCTTCCAGTGTGTTTTTCATTTATTTTACCACATTTTTAATATCTGCCATTTCTGTTTGTATTTTGGTCTGCATTTTCCTCATTTCTTCTCTCATGTCCTTTTGTATTTTATTGATTTTGCATGCCATTGCTTCTTTGAATTCCTTGTGCATCCTTAACAATTCTTTCTGAAATTCCTTATCAGAGAGGTTATACAACTCATCATTGCTTGACTCATCTGGGCTAGTGACTTCACTCACTGAGCTTGATGGAATTTTATGTTGCTTTACCATTATGACTATTGTAGGTTGCAAATGTGAGTTCTTGGGTGGCTATATAATAGTAAGTAGGTGTCTGGGCTTTTTGTAGAGTTTGGGAGGGTAGCAAGGTGTGTAGGGACAAATGCTCTCTTGTACCTCATGCAAGATACGTCCACTATATGTAAGAGAAGGAAGAGAGAGAGAGGGAGAAAGAGAGAAAAGAGATAAAGAACCTACCATAGAGGCAGACTAGGGGAGGGGGGGAGGGAATTGGGGACATTGGTGGTGGGAAATGGGCGCGCGTGGAGGGAGGGGTGATGGAACACTGTGACTGAAACTCCCAAACATGAACAATGTTATAATTGTATATCTCACGGTGACATAATAAAATATTAAAAAAGTAAATAAGTGAAATTATTGTATCTCACCATGTGGATATTAAGTCCTTGTCTGAGGGATTAGTAAGATATGGTTCCAAGTCAAGCTTCTGTCTTAATGTTGAGACTGGTTGGTTTCTACATTCCATCTCATCTGATCTGGTGTGTTACTACAGGAGTGTCAGTGTTGTAGAGATGTTGCATGCTCCAGAAAATCCAGAGCATGTACCTGGTCAGTCCAGCAGTGTTAGGGCTTATGAAGAAAAGGAGGGGGGGTGCTGGCACTACCCTTAGAGGTTCCAAGGCCCCAGGCCCAAGCGTCCCCAAAGGACTTGAAACCCCAACAACACTTGGGTCAGGAGATAAAAATGCAGCTGAGGCATAGATGCGGGGAGAAAGGGACTTTCTGAAAATATTTCTGAAAATAGAGCACCAGGTAATACATTCAGTGATCAAGGGCTCATCCATCCTTTCCTTCACAGGACTGTCTTGTTGGAAATAGTCGAGTGATTCAGTACTTGTTTGAACCCATCATGGTGGCGTTAAAGAGTATTGATGGTACTGTCTGTCCTTCCCACTCCATCATCTGAGATGAAACCTTAATGCAAAAACTGAAGTTGCTGTTTTCAGGAGCATTTCTTTTGCTGCCCCAGGGCTGTTAGGATGAGATAAGCCCATAATAGGAGTAATGGAGTTGGCTCATTTATGGCTGGCTTCTCCACTGGAACAAGTGATTAAACTTCCTGCTCTTGGAGCTAGAGCAACTTAGTGGGCTCTAGTGTGTGTGTGTGTGTGTGTGTGTGTGTGTGTGTGTGTGTGTGTGTGTGTGTACATATGGGTTTGGTGGATAATGCTGCAGAGCTTATTGGGGGTAAACTCAGCTCTCCGAAAGCCCCAAATGAAACTCTGATAAACTTCTACCTAGAAGCCATCTTTCAAGGTCTTGAGAACTCCAGACTTGGAAGAACTTGACATTCTTCAGGCTGGAGACATTCTTGTTATTAATAGTTTGTAAAATATCACCTTATTTATTTGTGTGTATGTAAAGTACTCCTAGCACACAAATATCTATAGTCCACCCTCTCCAAATGTAATCATAAATGAATACAGAACCTGAAAACCTTTTTTTCTTTTTTTTTTAAAATTTTTTAACATTTTATTATACCACCGTGAGATATACAATTACAACGTTGTTCACGCTGGGGGTTTCAGTCACACAGTGTTCCAGCACCCCGCCCTCCACCAGTGCCCCCCAGCCACCACCCATGTCCCCAATTCCCTCCCCTCCCACATCCTGCCTAAATGGCAGGTTCTTTATCTCCTCTCCTCCCTCTCCTCTCTCCTCCTTCTCCCATTGTGGGTTGCACTACGTACACTTAGAAGACATCATTTGCATTTTTTGTCTGTATTTAATGCTCAGTTCTATGTTAGTATCAGAACTTTAGACATTTATTCACACATGTTCCCTTCTCTATCTAAACCAACCTCTGACTCCCAGCACGCTTGTGGTAATTTCCAGTTTCGGTAAGATCACCTAGTATATTTATGTCATGCAAATAAATGCAGTCATTCTATGTCTCTCTTTCCTTCTGACTAATTTTACTCAACATGATTCTTTCCATATCCATCCATTTATAGGAAAATTTCATAACTTCATTTTTCTGACAGCTGCATAGTATTCCATTGTGTAGATGTACCACAGTTTATTTATCCAGTCATCAGTTCTCGGGCATACTGGTTGTTTCCAGGTTCTGGCTATCGTGAATAGTGCTGCTACGAAAATAAAAGTGCGGATTGTGTTTCCGCTATGTGTTTTTGGCTTTCCAGGGTATATTCCCAAGAGCGGTATGGCTG
>JAJIBD010033054.1:0-19154 GCA_021461705.1 Cryptotis parvus | reverse complement strand
ATTGGGAGTGTAATTCTCTTCAAAAATAAAACATATGAATTATTCATTTCTTTCTTTGAATAGGTACAGAATATCAATATTTGTTTAAAACCCACAATTAAATAATCTTGTTATCCTAAATGAAAAAAATTTTATGAGCAAAGTACTTAAATAAATCTGAGTTTATGTGAAAATAATTTAAGAGGCAATTGAAAACCCCAAGGTTTCACTTCAGTCCACCATCGTCTTCTAGATGAAGCCCTAAAACATCATTTCCACCACTCCTTTCCAACAGGCTGCAAATTGCTAGTAAGAGCTGCATCAAATAATCAGCTATCAATTGCGTTCACAGAGTGTATTTCAATCATGTATGTGCTTTACCACTGGTTATTCTAAAGAAATGCTATATTTATAAGGGGCCAGGAGCCAAAGGTCAGTATACGCCAGAACATGCATGAGGAACCCTGATATGACCTCAGGTTTTGCCTGGTCTTCTCCCCGCACCACTGAGAACAACCCCCACAGCACCACTGCATAGCTCAAGAACAACAATAATTACATTTAAGAGAAGAAGCTTTAATAAATCATCATACTTGCCATAATATTTAGAAAAAAATAAAAACTCCCTATACGAAATTTTTCATTCATCTATGGTAGGCTTCCTCGCTTATAATAGTAAGCATTTAGAGCATATAAAGAACATATTAGTAATACATATATATGTAAGACAAATAGATATATAATGTTAGTTCACTGCTTTTTCACTGAATATCAAAAATCACACAACCACAGTTGTTTCTTGGTTTGGTTTCAGCCATACAATGTTCCAACCTTTGCAGGGTGGACATTTCCCATCTTAATGTCTCTCAGTTTCCCTTCCTCCTGCCAACCCTAGTCTCCCTTCAAAAAACCTGACTCTTGTGGCAGATACTTTCTTTCATCCTCTCTCTTCAATTGCCTTTCAAATATTCCAGTACATAATTTCTAGAGCTAACCCATAGCATTAAACTTTAATATACTTTTCAAGAATTTGCCTCTCTAGCTGCCTGCTCTGGCTTGACTCCCCAGTCCCAGATAATAGTCTCCTAATCACTGCCAGGAGGGGCCTTCTAGCTTCGCTCCAGATAGCAACCCCTGAGCACAGGTGGGTTGTGACCAAAGGAGCTCTAACAAATGATTTAAATAATTACAATTCATTTATTCTTTTCAAGAATAAGAGCGCTGTGCCCAGCCGGTCACTCTAGGAGCTCTCACCGGGAGGGACTGGCGAAATGCAGCCCTGGTCTCGCCACCCCAGCAGAGCCGCACAACAAGCTCAGATGACCTCCCCACTCCATCGGGCCGCCATTTTCCACATCCGATCTCCTCGCCAGAATCGTCCCACCCAGCTGACAGCCTAGTCACAGCCAGTCTCATCGGAAGTTCCACCACACAGCAGTTTTTCTTACAACTCGCCCAGAGCTCCTCACACGCCAGACTCCACCCCCATGACCCATGGGGCCGCCAAGCTTCACATCCGATTTCTCTCGCCAGAACTCCACCCAGCAGACAGCGAAGTCTACTCACAGCCCGGATCATCAACACCCACCCTGCAGCAGTTGGTGCTTAATCCGCCCAGGTATGCTGAACCAGAGACTCTCAGGACATGGGGCAGAGCTGCCATTTCTATGCCTCTGGGTGCCCAGCTGCTCATGAGGCTCGGCATGGCAGGTTCTAGCCCCGGGTTCCGCCACCCCAGCAGAGCCTCACAACAAGCCAGGCGCACCCTCCCGACTCCATGGGGGCCGCTTTCCACATCCGACTTCTTTTTTTTTTTTCTTTTTGGGTCACAATCTCGCAGTGCTCTCAGGGTTATTCCTGGCTCTGCACTGAAATTCCCTGGCAATGCTCAGGGGACCATATGGATGCCGGATCTAACCCAGGCAGACAAGAGGCCGGGTCACAAGGCAAGGCAAACTCCCTGCTGGGTTATCGCCGCCCTCCCAGACTCTTTTTTTTTCATCACACCTCCACCCAGCAGACCAGTCTATCACAGCTCAGATCATCGACACCCACCCAGCAGAAAGCAGAGTTGTTTTTTCAACTCAGCCCAGGTATGCTGAACCAGAGACTCTCAGACATGGGCAGCTGCTACTTGCTCTCCTGTGCCTCAGTCGCTCATGAGAGGCTTCAGAGAGGCATGGCGGTTCCCAGCCCTCCCAGCGTTCAAGCTACCCCAGCAGAGCTCACAACAAGCCAGACAACCTTACCCCCGACTCCGCCGGGGCCACCGCTTTTCCACATCCGATCCCCTCTCTTGTCACGCCAACTCCACCCAGCAGACCAGTGACTATCACAGACCGGATCATCGACACCACCCTGCAGCAGTTTTTTTTTTTAATCCGCCTAGGCATGCTGAAAAGTCCAGAGACTTTCAGACATGGGGCAGAGCTGCTACTTGCTCTCCCTGTGTCCCGCAGTCACCATGAGCCTCGGGAGGCTTGGGTTCCCACTCTAGCATGCAGACAGGGACATATGAGAGGCCTCACTGGTGCCCGCTCTAGCAAATAGAGATCAACGGGAAGATAGTGATAGTGATAGTTATTCTTTTCGCGTGCATTTAAAAACTCTCAGCCTTTGCTTATTGTGGTTTTGTTTATTCTTACAATTTATTTTAAAATTTTATTAGTAATGCCTATGCATTATTTTTTTTTTGCAGATATTACACTCCTAATGTTATGTTCCTACTACTAGAAAATTACATTTAAAAATAAAATAAAAACCCCTTTCTAGGTGGCAGACCTGTATTCAACCTCCACTCCATAGGGCTCCTCCAATGGGTAAGTACTCCTGAATGCAAGGTGAAGTTAAGCCCTGAACATCAGAGAGTGAGTGCCCCCAACATATAAAAGAACTTATGAAAATCAATGAAAAAACTTCTCTACTATTGTCCAAAGGTCTCTTCTATCTCTGTCCCTCTCATTTTATTCCATTAGATCCCCTATTCCTGCTCTTATCTCTTTCTGGTGTGGTAAACTCCGCCTCCTTCTGTAAGAGCAGCCGGGGTTGTTTCCTTACGGCCTTTCTTTTCTTCCTCCATTTTCTCTCCCATCTCCTTTATATACTACATGAGTGAAATAGATCATTCAACATTTTTCCTACTCTGACTATCCCATGGGACTCCTCCAGTTTCATCCAAGATGTAGTAAATAGCGAGATTTCAATTTTTTTTCTTTATATATTAGCTGAACCATATTTCATCATGTAAGGGCGCCGCTACCTCTTTATCCACTCATCTGTAAAGCTGAGAGTTTGGGATGTTGCTGCGGATCTCATATTGGCTATTGCAAATAGTGCAGAAATGAACAATGGTGAATTATGCTTTTGCCTTTTGGGGAATACATGCTGTCAAGGAGTGTAATCACTGAATAATGGTTATTTAATTTTAAGGCATTATTTTGCCAGTTAATGATCTCCATATTGGGCTGGGAGGTATAGTGATAAGACAGTACTCTTCGAAGCTCTGTGTAGCTGACAAGGAAGTAAGGTAGGAAAGGAAGGAAGGAAGGAAGGAAGGAAGGAAGGAATGAATTAAGTAATGAAGGAAGGAGAAGGAAGGAAGGGAAGGGAATGAATTAAGGAAGGAAGGAAAGTGAAGGAAGGAAGGAAGGGTGGGAGGAAGGGAAGTGAGGGAGGGAGGGAGTGGGAGGGCCAGATGAGGAGGAGGGGAAGGAGGGAAGGAAGGAAGTAGTGGGAAGGAGGAAGGGATGGAGGAGTAAAGAAGGTGAGGTATGAAGGGAGTATGAATTTAGGTGGGAAGGAAGGGAGGGAGGAGGGAGGAAGGAGGAAAGGAAGGAAGGAAGGAGGGAGGGAGGGGGAAGGAGGGAGTGATGGAAGGAGTGGGAAGGAAGGAGGGAAGAGTGGAAGTAATAAGGAAGGAGGGAAGGAATGAGGAAACGAGGAAGGAGGGAAGGAAGGAAGAAAGGAAGGTAAGGAAGGAAGGAAGGAAGGAAGGAAGGAAGGAAGGAAGGAAGGAAGGAAGGAAGGAAGGGAAGGAAAGGAAGGAGGGTGAGGAAGGAAGAAAGGAGGGAGGGAGGAAGGAGGTAAGGAGGGAAGAGGGAAGGAAGGAGGGGAAGAGGTAAAAAAAGGATGGAAGGAGGGAGGAAGGAAGGAAGGAGGGAAGGAGGGAGGAAGGAAGGAAGGAGGAATTGAGGGAGGGAAGGAAGGCTGAAGGAGTGGAATGGAGGGAGGGAAGGACAGGAGAGAAGGGAAGCAGGAAGAAGGGAAGGAGGGAAGGAGAGAATAAAGGAAGGAGGAGGAAGAGGGACTCCGGAATGAGGGAGGGAAGGAGGGAAGAAGGGAGGGATGGAAGGAGGGAGGAAGGAGGGAAGGAAGGGGAGTGGAAAGAAGGAAGGAAGGGAAGGGTGAGGTGGGAGGGAAAATGAAGGAAGAAGTGAAGAAGGAAGGAAGGAGGAGGGAGAGAGTGGTAGGGAGGGAAGGAAGGAGGGAAGGAAGAAGGATGGAAGGAAACAAGGAAGTAATGTGAAGGAAGGAAGGAAGGGAGGGAGGGAGGGAGGAAATGGAGGAAGGAAGGGATTGAGGAAGGAGAGAGGGAGGGAGTGAGGGAGAGAGGGGGAGGAAGGGAGAAAGGAAGGGAGTGGAGAGTGGTAAGGAAGGAAGAAGGAGGGAAGGAAGGGAGGGAGGGAGAGAGAGGAGTGGTGAGAAGTGGGAGGGAGGGAGGAAGGTTCCATTTACCACATTCCTGTAAGCACTGGTTGCTTCTGGACTTTGATGTTGGCTATCACTGGTCATTTTTATTCCCTGATAATAAGAGATGATGAACACTTTTTCATAAACCTGTTGGCCATCATCATCTTTGCATCAATTTATTTTCAGTACCTATACTCTCTTGATCGGGCTTATTATTCTCGTGTGGTTAAGTTTCTCGTGAATGCTTTTTATATTTCGTTGCTAAAGTAACCTTTTGTCGTAGACATACGTGGGTATTTCTTAAGTATTTTCTCCCCATCCAGTACGGTGGTTTCTTTAATTTTAATATTTTTCACAAAGCAGAAACGCTTTTAGTTTGATGACCCATTACTTATTTTTAAGTTTTTTTTTCCCAATGATGCTCTCAATAATCGAAGATACTCCTGTAACTGCTAATATTTTATTCAGACACAGTAAATTATAAAGTATTATTAACAGTAGCTGTAAGCTTTTGAGCATTGGCTGTTGCCATACCTCATACCACCAGAGCATCAGCGTCCTTCCTCCACTCTCCACAGGTAATGACATATTGTAAAAGATTTAACGCGGCTTTTATAGTGATGGGCCCAGCAGGTGCAAGGTGTTCGCCCCTTGCAATGCAGCTGATCCAGTGTTCCATCCCGGCATTCCAAACGGTTCCTTCGAGCACCACCAGGAGGATTCCTGGTGGAGAGCCAGGAGTAAGCCCTGAGCATTGCTGGTTGTGACCCAAAAAAGAGAAAAAAAAAGATACACTGTGTGATATAATCTTGTAAAGTATAAATATAATGACAAGTTGCTTTGGTGAAAGCTAATACTGATTTTCTCACTCTCTTCTTTCTATCTTCTAATTGTAACCATCATCAAGTTTGTGATGACTCTGAAATGCTCATTATTTCTTAGTTTGAATAATTTTTCCTGGTAATACACCTAATCAACTCAGCTATTTTTAACAAGATAAGCTTCCTTTAAAATTTAGTAATTAATTTAAATAACCATTACTAATAATACAGATTTGTTGTAGAATATGATCACAAAGCTTACACAATCAGTAATTTGAGATACCATGAATCACCCCAAGCCCATCTGACAGTCCAGTGAGAATGTCCATGTCCACTTTATTTGCTTTTGTTTTAAGGAAAGTTGATGCCACAAATTCCTAATGTGACTGGGTTCTGTGAAATTTAATGATGTCTGTATAAGGAGAGTAAATATATTTTCTAAAAAATTCAAACGATTAAAACCAATAATTACTTAAGAGCTATCAAAACTGATATAGATTATGTAGTCGTTGACTAAAGTCAACTAGATGGAGCTGGGATCCCTCCCCTCACCTCTCGTCCCTTCCAGGAGGCCCCAGTGGGACCAATACCTAACCAAGCTGGGGGACTGTTGGTTAAAAGCCCAGAGACATCACAGGGCAGAGCTGCTACCAACTCTTCCAGTGCTCGGGCTCGATCATGAGGTGTCCAGGAGGGAAGGTGGGTTCTGGTCCTGGCCTGCCAACCCAATAGAGCTTCCTCAGAAGAAGCCAGAGGAAACCCCGTACTCCATAATGGCAGCTTACAGTGTCCAGACTCCACAGCTCATCAGAGTCCCACCCAAGAGAGAGAAGTTTCCAATCTCAAGCCCTCGCCAAAGTGCAGAAAGCCCCACCCTATAGAGACTGATTTCAAGCTCAGTGAGCTGATGTCAAGCTTTCCAATGAACCTGAAGACCTTGTCATGTTACAAATTTCTCCATCCACTGAGGAGGAGAAAAGGAAGGAGATGAGAATGCTTTCTATTGGAAGGAGAGCAGACTGGGTCTCCCTGGGATAAATTCAGAACCACAGCAGACTGAAAGCTACCCATGGTGTATTCAATATGCCAAAAACAGTAACACACGCCGGACCTCATTCCCAACTAATGGAGACGTCACAAATGGTGCCTGCTCGAGCAAACTGGATGAACAACAGGAAGACAAGTGATACAAGTCACACAAGCCCATCCCTTCCAACATAGTCTGAAATGCAAACACATACAAGTATTTACCTCGTCAAATGGCTTTTCAATAGGCTAGCAGCACACAGATAAACAAAAACAGACTACATTATTCTGTTTGTTTGGGGCCCGCATTCGGATGTTCAGGGGTTACTCCTTGCTCTGCACTCTGGAATTATTCCTTTGGCAGTGCTCAGCGATGCTGAGGACTGAACAGGGTTTGGCCATGCATTTATAAGAGTACCAGATCTTGCTCTCAAGCTGTATTATTCGGCCCTAACTCTCCTTAAATTAGTGGCATAGTCATCAATCTTAAAATGTCAACATTTATTAATAAATGTAACAACAAACAGTTTATAAAACCTTCAAAATTAAGCTTTTACCTTTCAAGTTATAGGCAACAAATAACTTAATTATTCGACTCAGCTATAAAGACTGATACCTCCCGACCATTACAAAAATAATTCCAAAAATAAATAAGTAATATATCTTTCTTATTTCCTTATTATTTTTGTTTTTGGGGAAGGGTCCGCATGGAGATGCCTTAGGGGCTACTTCATGACTTTATACTCAGAAATTACTCCGGGCAGTGCCTTAGGCCATGGAATGCCAGGGATAGAACTCCGGGTGGGCACATGTGAGGCAAACAATCTCTACCGCTATCCCACGCCTTCCAGCCCTCAAAAGTGACATATATATTTAATGAAATCTTGTAGTCAAGAAAGAAAGCTTTACGTTGTTTACTCTTAGAGCCTCTCTTACATTTGGTAAAATTTAAGTGTGAAATAAAGTTATGAAAGTATAAAAGTGATTACCTTTTTATTATACATATTTGAAGATACATACACTCTCTATATATAATGCTGTATGTATTCACTAGTAATTAGATATGTGTAGAGAAAATGTGGAAAAAGTAGACTTGTAAGTCCTCACACAAATTAATAGGATAGATATAGGGATTTGAGAGCTTCTTATATTGCAAAACAAATATAGTTTGATTAAAAATTCAAATAATTATTTTTCTTCTAAAAGAAACCATTTAATACTTCATACACTAAGAATATTAAAAATGGGAGCCCGACCATGGGGCCCCCTAGGAGGACAGATGGACTTTGGGTGTTGGTCTATCAAACTTTCGGGCAGTCCCCGTAGCAGCCGGATGTGACTCACCCACCACATTAGCAGCCATTTTCGCTGTCCGTATGCTGGAGCATTAGAGCCCGCCTGGGAGGACTCAAGACCAGATTAACAGAGCAAAACGAGTTCAAGCCCAGGTAGGCAGCTCCCAGAAGCGGAAACACCGGGAATTCCGTCAGATGGAGCTGAGGTCGCCTCTCCCCTCCATTCCTGGAGCCAGTAGCTCCCACCCAGTAACTGCCTCTCCTGGGGCTTACTCAGCCATAGCATGCAGAGCCTCAGACGCAAAGGCTGGGAACTGGAACTCAGCTCTCCTCAGCTCAGCTGACCATGAGGCTCCAGGAGGACAGATGGGTTTTTGGGTATTGGCCCATTGTTGCAGGACTCCCCTTTAAGGGCATTTGGCTCAAAAACAGCACAATTAAAGGGCCTAGGAAGAGTAGTGAGGGATTAAGGACATTTAACACTCCCTGCTTTCCATAACAATGGGAGTGAAGGCCCGAGTTGCATGGGTATAAACTAGCGGTTTTCACTCTCCAGCGCTTCTTTGGGCCGTCGCCGCTGTGAGCGGCGTCGCCTCTGCTTGTAAGTGTTCCTTCTCTCTCCTTTCCCAAAGCCTACAAGTGGTGGTCGCCATCTTGGCCTTTACACAAAGTGGCTGGGTGGGGTTCTAGCCTGGAACTTAAGCACGGGTCTTTTCCTTTCGCTTGATTGCTTGAAGTTCTATGTTATGATGAAGACTCTTTAAACCCGGTTCCAGATCCGAAGCTCGTCCATCACCTTGGCCGAGGGTAGGGGGTGAAATCACTCCCAAAGGCCCACCGCAAATGACAGCCCATCACCTCTGGGGGCCTGTAAGCAGCCGGATAAGACTCACCCACCACAGTAGCCGCCATTCGCTGGTCCGGACGCTGGCTGGACATGAGTCGTCTCTCATGTGGTCGCTTGCAACCATAGGGTTTAATCCATCAAACTAGTGGAAACAGTTTTATCCTTTAATGTACTTCATTCCACAATGTGTAGGAAAGTTAGGCAGAGAGAGAGAGAGAGAGGAGAGAAAAGATATACAGAACCCGGCCAAGTAGTTGTGGTGCGGAGGGAGGAGGTGTGGGGACATTGGTGATGGGAGATGGGTTCGTTGGAGGAATGGGTGTTGGAACACTGGAACCAAAACTCCGAGCATGAGCATAGTTGCAATTGTATGTCTAAAAGTGGTGCAATAAAAATTTTTAAAAATAAAATAAAAATAGGAGCTGGAGTGATAATTTAGTGAAATAAAGTAATTTTTTTGGCACACAGCCAACCTGGTTTGATCCCAGTAGAGTGTACCTCACCTGAGTATTTCTTGAGCGCAGAGCCAGCAGAGAAAGTCCTGAGCACTGCCGAGTGTTACTCTAAAAAACAAATAAAAATAATATTAGAGCTATTTTCATGCAATGTTATTATAAGTTTTAAACTTTCAAAAATAAAAATACTGAAAATTTAAAAAACATAAGTAGCTGGGCCATAGTACAGTGGATGAGGTGCCTGTCTTGGTACATGACTGATCAGCTTTGATCCTGGTACCAAGCCTGGCCTTCAGGAGTAATCCAAGAACTCTTCAGGGTGGCTCCCCTTAAAGCAAAAAACTATATATATGATATATGTATATAATATATATATATCTAGTTCATATATATATATATATCTCCAGTTCATATACACACATATATACCCAGTTCATATATATATATATGAACTGTATTCACTCATATATATACAAATACTCATTGTATTATCACTTCATATATATACATATATGAAGTGACAATACTTCATAATATATATATATGAGAAGTGATAATACTCATGGGTAGGTTAATACTTCATTAACTCCTACATACAGATAGCGGCAAGCAATAGAGACAATACCTATCAGATCTGTCTGTCTTTCCCCCAGGATCCATATGGTCCCCGGAGCCCACCAGGAAGGATCCCTGAATGTACAGCCAGGAGTCAGTCCTGTAGCACCACAGGGTGTGGGCCCAAAACCAATACACATGAGCACATATATATATATATAAACAACTGCAGTATAGAGAATGGTATTATTTTATATTTTGGATATTTCTATACCTCCTCCCTCCAGATATCTTTATGACTTTAAAAGACTTTAAATTATGTCTGGGGACAGAGGATATAGCACAAATGGTTGCGCCTTAGCTTTTGTATTAGTAGGCCTGGGTTTGACTTCCCAGAACCACTCCCCTCTCTTGAGCACTACCAGGCTCTTTGAGCACAATACACAACCACTGAGCCAGGAGTGACTATTGAGTTCCACTGGGTGTTACCTCAAAAAAAAAAAAACAACAAAAGCAAATTAATACCCCCTTTAAAATCTTCGCTTAAAAAAACATTTTTAATTAGTAGACCAGACTCTCAATCTACAGGTGAGTTGTGACACGCACTGGCCATCAAATTATTACACCTTGGGATGTTGTAATTTCTCTCTCATTCTTCTGCTGTGACTGTTAAAACTAGTATTTTTCGTTTTTTGAGCTTCAGAAAGGGAGGCTTCTAGTTTTTGTCTTTGCTTATTTTAGGAATCCGTTAATTAAACCTCATTCTTATGACACCTCTCAACAAAACAATCTTTAAAGCCTACTATTCATTCTCACTTGTACTAATAACTAAATTGAAAATATTTTCATCAGTCAGAAACAGGGACAATTATTTTCCATCTAAAATATACAAATCTCAGGAATAGGCTACTGAAATCTTTTTTAATTGTTCCGGTTGCTGTGGAGTTTCCATTTTATGAAGAAAACAGGAAAAAAGATGTCATGTAGAAACAACAAAATAATAATAAATATGAATATTTAAAAACAAAAAACCTGCAGCATACTTTAAAAGATATTTCAGAAAAGTGAAATTAGCAAAAAATTGGTCACATGAAAGAAACTTTTATTTTCATCTCTAGTTCAGCTTCTTTCCTCTTATAATACCTTAGATTTGCCATATACAATAGTGTAGCATCTTGTTCCATCCCAACTACAGAAAATTATACTTGAAAGCTCTTTTCACAAAGTATTCATATAACTATTTATGTAACAACCATAAAGGGTGCTACATATCTCTAACGGGTATACATATTTCTCCTTAAGTTGCAAGTGTGGGGTATGATTTTTCAAACACAGTTTGTCTTTATAAGGGAACTGGGACACAAAGACAGAAATCCACCCCAGGAAAGTATTTCACTACTGGTTTAAAATGTCCAAGTTATTTTTCTCAGTATCTTCGTAGCTCTCTTTCTCTGAGCATTGAAGTCTGAAGACAGCAAATCCCAAATTTAGAGAAGCTCTCCTTACTAAAAAATATTTTTTGTCAAATATTTTTTTGCCCAAGATTAATAAGGCTAATACGAGGATTTTCTATAAAATACCATATTCATAAGGCCAATAGAGTCTGCTGAATGGTTTTACATAGAAAAAATTTTCTTATCTGCCACAGCCCCTATATCATTTTTCAGTGCTGAGTAAAAGTGGGAAATATACAAATTGAAGAAAAATAAAAACACCGGAAACTATGGGGGGAAGTGTAAGTCTAAACCACTGACAGCACGCTATCCTCAGTGTTGAAGGAATTAAGATGCTTCAAGACTACAGAGGAAACTCCAGAAAGAATCGGCAACAGCGCCTTTGAGGAGTGAGAGGAAAACTAAGCAAAGTAGGAGGAATCAACCTTCTGAGGCGGTCCTCTTTAGAGCACCTGCATGTCTTTGTCAAGCGTCAGCATTATTTATAAGGAAAGTAAAAACTCAGAAAACACATACACCTCGTAAATACATTTTCTATGAAATTCAATTTAGTCAATAGACTTAAGAATCTAATGAATATACTTCTCCCATACATAATAAAATTAATTTGATGAAAATTTTAATGGAATATCAAATAACCTGACTATTTTTATACTTTCTTTGTGTGTATGGTATATCAGTTGATATATTTGAATATATAAATATATCATTATATATATTTGTATATAAGCATAGAATACTCCATGTACAAATATATATTTGTACATAGACATACTCTAACCATGCCTATTTTTAAAAATCATCTATATGCAATTAAATGCTTCCAACATAAAAAGTTATGAAATTTCTAGAGACCCGCTAAATTAATAGGAAGGAAAGTGGGAGATGTGGATTTGTTTTCTGTAACTGCTCACCCCTAGTGAAAGGGTGCCATTTTGGGATCAAGTACCAGTTAGAATATGGAGAAAGGGTCTCTCTCTTTAGAGAGCCTCCAAAGACAATAAAATGCTTTTTCATTTAAAGACAGGAATCTCCCAGAGTAATGCAACTGCTCACAGGATTCAATACAGTTGAAAACCAAAATAATTACTGACTTTTGCCTAGATCAAGTTATCCCAAAGTTCTTGCTTAAAAAATCATGTGAAAGGTACGGTCTGAAAACAGAGTAAATAACCTGAATACAAAATAGAACTTAAAACACTAGTTCAGTTTAGGCACCTCTTATCAACATGATTAGAAGGGTGGGTTCCAGGTCCCAAACATAACTGAACTTGAAAATTAAAGGGGAGAGTGACTCAGAAGGAACTTGTCTTGAGAGGTTATAATACTACTTTCACTTACTTTATTGTTTCTGAAAAAAGTTTGAAATGAAAGTCCTTTCTTTTAAATTTAAGCTAGTAAACAATAAAATTGAATTGAACCAAAAAACTTATGAACAAACTGCTGTTTTATTTCTCAAAATTTCAGAGTATACATATGATGCTGCCAAGCTTCATCATTTATCAGTAACTTAGAAAAAGGGCAAAAAAGTGAATTGGGTCGGGCAATCCCAGTGCAGGTGAGAAGGACCAGCCAAGTGTAGTATCAAGTTCTTGAAAAGACCTAGAAAAGTAGCACCAAGTTAAAACTATAGCAACACCTACTTTGCTAAATCAAGAACTAAAGGTCAGCAGTAACAATCCGTGTTCTTTAAAATCCTACTGCATAGACTCGTCCTGGTTGACACTCTTTATCATTGGCCTGATTTCCTCCCACCCCCACCCTTGTAGCAGAAAGAACAATTCTTTGCAAAATTCCAGTGGTGCATGGGCGGCGGACAGCAATCTGCAATGAAATGGGAAACAACAACAACACAAATGAATGTGACTGAAACAGTAAGTAGGACACCACACGGGGTGTTTAACTAAAGGATCGAAAGCAACCTCAGAAGACACAAGCAAACTCTTCTTACCTTCAATGCAATGGTTTGAGAGGACATTGGTTCTTATAGATCCTACTTTAGCCAGATTTGAAATCTTGCAGAGCTTAAGGAAAGACGGAAGTAACTCTTCTTGTTTTTCTTTCCCTAGACAGCTTCCAGGAAAACTTCTAAAACGTATTTGTCCGGGCAATTATCAGGACATTTACTACAAAAACTGTTCTCAAATTTTGCTTATCAAGCTTTGCACACTTCTTATTTTTCATAATGTTCAGTATTTTTATTGCAAAGTGCCTAAGCTCTTCTGTGCCCGTGGCTAAATCTGCAAATCGAGGAATGCCAAGTTTAAAAAAGTTACCTCATCTCCGGCTGCGTACTGTTCAGAGATACTATCATTTTCGCGCGGTTTCGCACCGTTTAGTTTTTTTCAACAGCTCCTAATACTTTCTTCACCACAAGAAAACCCATTTAGAACAGCTTTCTGAAAACATGTTTATTTCCTCCCTTTGTCTTCATTTTTGCTCATGGCAGTGATGGTCAAATGAATCCTGGGCTGAAGGGGGCAAAACAACGAAAAGAGCTGCAAAGAAACAGTGTGTGGAAGCCAATTAAAGCACCTCTGCTCCGCCGCTCGCCGGCTCCTTCCTCGCACAGGGAGACAGCCCATCACTTACGAGTGAGCGTTGCACGCCAGTGCGGCCGCTTTGTAATAAAAAGCCTCCCTCCTCAGCTTTTGGGTACCCTGAGCTAATTTGAAAGTTCGGTCGCCACAAAATGATGTTGAAGGGCGTACAGATGCATACATTAGAGTCCTCCTACAATGGCAGAGTACGGCGTGGTGCCTCTTCAGGCGCTCCTCCTCCGCAAGCCGCCCTCCACTCCCACCCCATGTTTTGGCACTTTAGGAGATGGAGCAGTGAGGGGCCGGGTGCGAACGCAACCCCCGACCCTCGTCCACACCCCTCCCTTATACCGGCCGTGAGCCTGCTGGGCACCGTAGAAAGGCTAGGCTGCGGTGCCGGGCAGGTCCCACCTCCTTCCAGCCCCGACGCCCGCCTCGGAGTTCCTCCCATTCCGGGGCGCCCAGGGTGGGAAAGGGGCGCAAGAAGACGCCTGCAGTGAGGCTGATCCTCGAGGAGCCCCACTTACGCCTTTGCCGCCCCTCGCGGGAAGGGCGAGAGAAAAAGATGTCAATGACCATTGTTTGCTCGTTTGGGATGTTGCTCCGCCCTCGAGTCTGTCAAAAACCTGGCGCCGGGCTGTAGAAACCCCCAGATCCTGCAGCTCAAAGCCTCCCGTGGCGCCGCCGGCAGAGAAAGTCCGGTCCGCGGCCCCTCCCTGGGCCGCCCTCTGCCGAGCCATGTCGTTGAGCCCCAAGCACACGACGCCCTTCTCCGTGTCCGGACATCCTGAGTCTCCATCGAGAGAACTACAAGAAGTTCGGCGGCGCCATGGACGGCGCGCCCGCGCTGGGCGTGCCTCTGCCGCGGCCGCCGCCGCCGCCGCCTACCGCGCGCCGCCGCCGCCCGTTCGCAGGCGGCGGTCGTGGTGGGATGCAGCCGCCCTCACGCCATGAAAGGACACAACGCGGCGGCGGCGGCGGCGGCAGGCGGCGGCTGCGGCGGCGGTTCGTTACCTACCACACAGCCGCCGGGCGTCTCGCAGTTCCCGCACGGCGCCATGGGCGGCTACAGCAACGGCGGCCTGGCAACATGGGCGAGCTGCCCGCGTACCCGGACGGTATTGCGGGCGGCGCTAAGGCGGCCGCCGGCTGGTAATGGCGCCAACCCGGGACCCGCGCTACTTCAGTGAGCGGAGCCTGCGCGGGTTACCTGGGCAGGAGATCGGCGCGGACGCGCGGCGGGCACGGCCCGGGCGCTCGCGAGGGCCGAGGACTGTGGCGCGGGGTCCCGCGGCTCCCGGTTGAGGAGCGCGCGGAAACCCTAGGGCCCGCAGCAGCGCGGGGCTGCGGGGTCCGGCCGGCAGCGAGCCATAGTAACTCCGCTCGCAGCCCGGGCGTTCCCAGGCCCGCAGCGAGGCTCCGGGCCGTCCCGGCCCGCAGCGAGGGTCTGGGTCCCGGCCCAGCGAGGGCTGCGGGGTCCCGGCTCGCAGCGAGGGCTCCGGGGTCCCGGCTCGCAGCGAGGGCTCCGGGGTCCCGGCCCCGTGGCTGAGAAAAAGTGCGGAGCGTCCTAGGCCCGCGCGAGGCTCCGGGGTCCGCCCGCAGTGAGGGCTGCGGGGGTCCCAGCCGGCGAGGGCTCCGGGGTCCCGGCCCGCAGCGAGGGTTCCGGGGTCCCGGCCCCGCTGTATTACGCAGCCGTTCTTGGCGGTGCGTGCCGTGACTCGGCCAAAAGGCCTGGGTTGGAATGTATGGTCGCGCGGCAGCGGCGGGAAGGGGTGGGGGGGCGGCGGAGCGGGACCGGCAGCCCGGCGCTCACCCGGCTCCTCCTCGCCCCCGGCCCTCTCCAGTCTCTAGGGTTCATGGGCCGTCGGCGGCGGAGGTAACGATGACGGCATGGGGTCCCCTGACGGCATCGCGGACGCCGCCAAGGACGTTGGCGCCTCTGCATCGCGTAGCGGCGGCGCAAGGCGAAGGAAGCGCCGCGTGCTTTCGGCAGGCGCAGGTCTGGCCGAGCTGGAGCGGCGCCTTCAAGCAGCAGAAGGCCTGTCGGCCCTCGAGCGCGAGCACCTGGCCAGCATGATCCACCTGGCGCTGACCCACGCAGGTCAAGATCTGGTTCCAGAACCACCGGGCTAAGATGAAGCGGCAGCGCCAAGGACAAGGCGGCGCAGCAGCTGCAAAGTGCAGGTGAGGGCGGTTTGGGCTCCGGCGCCGCCGCCGTCGCCGCGCCGCGGTTCATCGTGCCAAAAAGCAGAAGGGACGGCAAGTCGTGCCAGTAGGGCACGCCGAGCAAGTGCAGGCCGCTTTGCGCAGCAGCCGGCCCCGGACGCCCGCGCCCGCGCTCGAGGAGTTGGCGGCCAGCTGTCCCCGCGCTGCACGGCACACGGAGTGGCGGCTTGCCGCGCCGGACGCCACGGCCGGGGACTACGGCGGCGGCGTGCTTCGGCCCCAACCTGCTCTCGCTGCCGGACGTGGTGCATCGCGCGCGGTCCCCCACGGAACCGCGCGCGAAACCAGCCCGATCGAAGCCCGTTGTGTGTGTGTGAGAGTTGAAAAGCGATTTTTAAAAGGAACGGAGTAAATAACCCGTTTAGGAAGCGGACAGACCCCTGCACCTCTGTGCCTGGGCCGGGGCCGCAGCCCTGGGATCTGATAACGCGTCTGCACCCAGGAGGCCAGGGAGGGGCGATTCCCTCCTTCGGGAAAGCTGTCTGAGAGGAAAAGCCGCCTGAGTCTTCACCAGTACATATCCACCGCGTTCTCAGAAGTCGAGAATCCTTGTTACTTGTGCTCCCACAAAATCAACTCCAGCTTAACAAATGCATTCTTTTGGAGTAGGATTTATCTGGGTAGACAAACTCCCCTTAAGTGCAATTCCCATTAATGTTTGATTGTAAGTAAATTGAATTATTGCTCACAAAAAACGTGCACACAGCAAATATTATTGCAGAGAATATCGCTATTTGAGGTAATAGGAAAATGAGATAAAAAGAAAAATTAGTTTTGCTTATAGGGATTGATATGCTTTTCCAAAATTGAACGAGAGTTTTAAACGTTTATCATTTATTTGGTGGGAAAGTTGTACAGTACTCCCCAGAGAAGAGCTCCCTCGCTTAAGATGCATTTTAGCGCAAGAAGGGTTGTAATTACTTGTGTTAACTCATTTCCCCAAATCAAAACCATATTATTATAAAATGCTCTTATCTCATCCTGTAGTAATGTGGCTTACTCTTCCTGCTGGGCATTTTATAGTAAAAATTGGATACCTTGATAAAAATACTAGAACAAGTAAAATTGGCATTGATTAATCTTTTCAAAAAGCTTGTCAAGAAGTAAGAGAATAAGATGATTTATTGAACTGTAATGGAGATGCAAGGAATAAGTAAAATATGTATGATTTTCATTTTATTTAAAACTCAATATGGGATTGCACACCACTTTGTTGGTAGTTTTATTGTACAAATAATGTATTTACTCTTAATATGCCAATTTATATTTAAATTGTTTCAAATGGATATTTTTAAATATAACTTAAAAGAACCCTAAGCTTTTTTTCAAACCAAGTGATCATTTCAAAGTTATATGGGTCTTGAGTTTGGTTTTTTTTTTTTTTTTTTTTTACATTAGTTGACCTGATGTGACCATACAATGTTTAGTTTACTCCGTGATTTCAAATCCTGGTATTGGACAAAAATACAAAAAAAAAAAACTGAAGAAGTGAATTTATAAAAATTAAGAATAAATGACATAATATGACCAAAAAAGCATTATTTATAAATTACTAAAAACAGAGTAGGTCTTAAATATCTTCAACACATGATGTTTTGGGATTCACTTGGGGCGTGTGGAGACATTTTATTTCACATCATTGTTTGGGTGTTTCGCTGAATGAAATGTGAATGTCTTAAAGTCTCAACTTCGTGCACTTTCTCCTAAAACTATTATAGTATTTTTATAGTAAAAGGCAAAGTTCCAGCCCCCTTAGGGGAGAGAGGAAAAGCACTTAGAAATCAAGGGGACTCATCTTTATTAATGGGCTGTGAATGTACTATCGGGAAAATGGAAATAAATTTCTAACTTGCATAAAAAACAACTGGAGCAGAAAAATAGTATGGAATGATGCAATACACTCACAGAAAATGCCCCCAATGGAGTGGTTTTTGCATTGGCTTTAAATTGATTTTAAACACATTAGCTAGCATAGCTATTTAATGTGTCAAATTTCTCAAGTTGCTTAGATTTGATGAATTGATAGTAAGTTTCCCAAATTTTGACATATATTTTAAGAATATATCAAAGCTCATGTGGGTTGCAAACATTTTTTATAGCCCAGTATTTTACAAAAGCAATAATAGCTTATGGATTAAGGAACCAAGTAACACGTTAAAAAAAAAAAAAGTCCAACTGGTCGTTTTTTGCCTTGATAACTTGTTTCCAGAACAAAGAATGCCTTAGGCTAATGAACTCTACCCGTCATCAGGATGAAAAAACAGCCTTTATAAGCAATAATACCTCTGAAAGTATATTTAGTGTAGCTGCTCTTTCCCCTTTAGTACCGCCGCTTAAATCACAGGTTTCAGAGTCATGTAATATATCGAGTTTGCGCGCATATACTATAGGGTAAGATTTTATTCTGAGACAAAAGATTTTTAGTACAGAATTTCTCTCATCTCTGCTTAATGCAAAGATTTTCTTTCTTTTTGCAATTAGGGGCTTTGCAAGATCTTTTTATAAACACAAACGGTTGGACTAGGTGAAACTCATATTATGAAGAGGAGGATAAGTGTCTTCGCCAAGAGGGAGTGACTTTGCTCTTGAGGCGGAGAGAGTAACAAAGCCCCTCAAAGTTTAGCAGAGGGCCATGTGGGAAGCAGAACTGGGCTTCTTAGAAACACCAGCCACAAATGTGTAATTTTCCTCAGTGCTTGGGGGTTTGCAACAAATTATTTTTTATCTTCTTTTCAAATTGAAGCACAGAAACCAACCAAAAAATTCAGAATCAAAAGCTGCTCAGAGAACAGCAGAGATTGCAGGTACTTCGTGGTATTCTGTGCTGGGAGATAAATTGGTTGTGTGTGTGTGTGTGTGTGTGTGTGCCCACGCGCTGCCGCTGACAAAGAGACATGTGTGGAAGCTAGTTTGGTACAGGAAGGTTGGGGGCATAACTAAGTTGTCTTTCTTCTAAGGCTTTGCTTAGAAATAAAATCTAATGTCGAACAAGTAGTCAGCTGTTTATCAACACAGATGTCCTGCCTTAACCCATATTAAGCAAGTGGTTGTTTACTTTCAATTCTACCTTCCAAAGACTCTCGCTTTGTTAGCTGCACCGAACACCGAAGATTTAGGAAAGACTTTTAGAATAAATGGATGAACCACAATCATATAAAGAATCTAAATATATGGGATTTTTATATATGAATTTGTGCATAAGAAAAATCAATTGTGTGAAACATGCATTTCGAAATTCGAAAACACACGCCTCAGATAGTTCAATCC
>JAJIBD010033053.1:0-49310 GCA_021461705.1 Cryptotis parvus | reverse complement strand
GTGTAACATCTCTTCAAAAATAAAACATATGAATTATTCATTTCTTCTTTTGAAATAGGTACAGAATACTCAATATTTGTTTAAAACCCATTACCAAATAATCTTGTTATCCTAAATGAAAAAAAATTTTATGAGCAAAGCACTTAAATAAATCTGAGTTTATGTGAAAATGATTTTAGAGGGCACTGGAAACCCCAAGGTTTCACTTCAGTCCACCAATGTCTCTAGACAGTCCTAAAACACCATTTCCACCACCCTTTCAGGCTGCAAATTGCTAGTAAGAGCTGCATTGAAATAATCAGCTATCAATTATGTTCTACAGAGGTATTTCAATCATGTATGCTTTACCACTGGTTATTCTAAAGAAATGCTACATTTAAGGGGCCAGGGAGGGTGCTCAAAGGCTGGGGCATACGCTTTGCATGAGGAACCCCTGATATGACCTCCAGGCTTGCCTGGTCTTCCGGCACCACTGAGAACAACCCCACAGCACCACTGGGTATAGCCCAAGAACAACAATTAAAAAATTACATTTAAGAGAAGAAGCTTTAGAATAAATCATCATACTTGCCATAATATTTAGAAAAAAATAAAAACTCCCTATACGAAATTTTTCATTCATCTATTTCAGCTTCTCGTTTATAATAGTAAGCATTTAGAGCATATAAAGAACATATTAAGACAATATATATGTAAGACAAATAGATATATAATGTTAGTTCACTGCTTTTTCATTGAATCATCAAAAATACACAACCACAGTTGTTTCTGGTTTGGTTTCAGCCATACAATGTTCCAACCTTTGGTGGGTGGACATTTCCCATCGCCAATGTCCCCCAGTTTCCCTCCTGCCAACCCTACCCCTTCAAACCTGACTCTGTGGCAGATACTTCTCTCATCCTCTCTCAATTGCCTTTTAAATATTCCAGTACATAATTTCTAGAGCTAACCCATAGCATTAAACTTTAATATACTTTTCAAGAACTTGCCTTCTAGCGGCCTGCTCTGGCTTGACCCCCAGTCCCAGATATTAGTCTCCTAATCACTGCCAGGAGGGCTCTAGCTTGGCCCAGGAGTAAACCCTGAGCACAGGTGGGTGTGACCAAAGGAGCTCTAACAAAAATGATTTTAAATAATTACAATTCATTTATTCTTTCAAGAATAAGAGCGCTGTGCCCAGCCGCTCACGAGGAGCCCGGGAGGGATGGCGGGTTCTAGCCCTGGCCTGCCACCCCAGCAGAGCCGCACAACAAGCCAGATGACCCCCCCCACTCCATCGGGCCGCCATTTTCCACATCCGGACTTCCCTCTCGTCAGAACTCCACCCAGCGACAGCCTATCACAGCCAGTCTCATCGAGGTTCCACCACAGCAGTTTTTTCTTTACAATCCGGCCCAGAGCCTCACAACAAGCCAGACGACCCCCATGACTCCATGGGGGCCGCCGTTTCCACATCCGACTTCCCTCTCGTCAGAACTCCACCCAGCAGACCAGTCTATCACAGCCCGGATCATCAACACCCACCCTGCAGCAGTTGTTTTTCAATCCGGCCCAGGTATGCTGAACCAGAGACTCTCAGACATGGGGCAGAGCTGCTACTTGCTCTCCCTGTGCCCAGCTGCTCATGAGGCGCCCGAGAGCATGGCAGGTTCTAGCCCTGGCCTGCCACCCCAGCAGAGCCTCACAACAAGCCAGGCGACCCCCTCCCCGACTCCATGGGGGCCGCGTTTTCCACATCCGGACTTCTTTTTTTTCCTTTTTGGGGTCACACCCGGCAGTGCTCAGGGGTTATTCCTGGCTCTGCACTCCGAAATTACTCCTGGCAATGCTCAGGGGACCATATGGGATGCCGGGATCGAACCCAGGCTGACAAGAGGCCGGCCGCGTGCAAGGCAAGCGCCCTACAGCTGGGCTATCGCCCGGCCCCCAGACTTCTTTCTCGTCACACCTCCACCCAGCAGACCAGTCTATCACAGCCCAGATCATCGACACCCACCCTGCAGCAGTTGTTTTTCAATCCGGCCCAGGTATGCTGAACCAGAGACTCTCAGACATGGGGCAGAGCTGCTACTTGCTCTCCCTGTGCCCAGCCGCTCATGAGGCGCCAGAGAGGCATGGCGGGTTCTAGCCCTGGCCTGCCACCCCAGCAGAGCCTCACAACAAGCCAGACAACCTACCCCCGACTCCATGGGGGCCACCGTTTTCCACATCCGATTTCCCTCTTGTCACAACTCCACCCAGCAGACCAGACTATCACAGACCGGATCATCGACACCCACCCTGCAGCAGTTTTTTTCAATCCGGCCTAGGTATGCTGAACCAGAGACTTTCAGACATGGGGCAGAGCTGCTACTTGCTCTCCCCTGTGCTCAGCCACCCATGAGGCGCCCGGGAGGCGTTTGGGTTCTACTAGCATGAGACAGGACATATGGAGATATCACTGGTGCCCGCTCTAGCAAATAGAGATCAACGGGAAGATAGTGATAGTGATAGTTATTCTTTTGTGCATTTAAAAACTACCTTTTGCTTATTGTGGTTTTGTTTATTCTTACAATTTATTTAAAATTTTATTAGTAATGCCTATGCATTATTTTTAAGAGATATTACACTCCCTAATGTTATGTTCCTACTACTAGAAAATTACATTTAAAAAAATAAAATAAAAACCCCTTTCTAGGTGGCAGACCTGGATTCAACCTCCAGCACTCCATAGGGTTCCCCAATGGGGCAATTCCTGAATGCAAAGGTGAAAGTGAGCCCTGAACATCAGAGTGAGGCCCCCAAATATATAAAAGAACTTATGAAAATCAATGAAAAAACTCTCTACTATTGTCCAAAGGTCTCTATCTCTGTCCCTCTCATTTTATTCCACAGATCTCTTATCTGCTCTATCTCTTTCTGGTGTGGTAAACTCAGTTCTTCTGTAAGAGCAGCTGGGGTTGTTTCCATGGCCTTTTTTTCCATTTTCTTCCTTTGTTCCTTTATATACTACATGAGTGAAATAGATCATTCAACATTTTTCCTTACCCTGACTATCTCATGGGACCCTCCAGTTTCATCCAAGATGTAGTAAATAGCGAGATTTCAATTTTTTCATATTAGTTGAACCATATTTCATCATGTATATATGCCACAATTTCTTTATCCACTCATCTGTAGTTGAGAGTTTGGGATGCTACAGATCTTATTGGCTATTGCAAATAGTGCAGAAATGAACAATGGTGAATTATGCTTTTGCCTTTTTGGGAAATATGTCAAGGAGTGGAATCACTGAATAATGGTTATTTAATTTTAATATTTTAAGAAGATTCCATATTGGGCTGGAGTAATAGTATAGTGATAGCACAGTACTTGCCTTGTACACAGCTGACAAGGAAGGAAGGTAGGAAGGAAGGAAGGAAGGAAGGAAGGAAGGAAGGAAGGAAGGAAGGAAGGAAGGAAGGAAGGAAGGAAGGAAGGGAAGGAAGGAAGGAAGGAAGGAAGGAAGGAAGGGAAGGAAGGAAGGGAGGGAGGAAGGAAGGGAGGGAGGGAGGGAGGGGGGAGGGCGAGAAGGAGGGAGGAGGGAAGGAGGGAAGGAAGGAAGGGAGGGAGGGAAGGAGGAAGGGATGGAGGGAGGAAAGAAGGGAGGGAGGAAGGGAGGAAGGAATTTAGGAAGGAAGGAGGGGGAGGGAGGGAGGGAAGGAGGAAAGGAAGGAAGGAAGGAGGGAGGGAGGGAAGGAGGGAGTGAAGGAAGGAGGGAAGGAAGGAGGGAAGGAGGGAAGGAAGAAGGAAGGAGGGAAGGAAGGAGGAAACGAGGGAAGGAGGGAAGGAAGGAAGAAAGGAAGGAAAGAAAGGGAAGGAAGGAAGGAAGGAAGGAAGGAAGGAAGGAAGGAAGGAAGGAAGGAAGGAAGGAAGGAAGGAGGGAAGGAGGGAAGGAAGAAAGGAGGAGGAGGGAGGGAAGGAGGGTAAGGAGGGAGGAAGAGGGAAGGAAGGAGGGAAGAGGTAAAAAGGATGGAAGGAGGGAGGGAAGGAAGGAAGGAGGGAAGGAGGGAGGGAAGGAAGGAAGGAGGAATGGAGGGAGGGAAGGAAGGAAGGAGGAATGGAGGGAGGGAAGGAAGGAAGGACAGGAGAGAAGGGAAGCAGGAAAAAGAAGGGAAGGAGGGAAGGAGAGAAGGAAGGAGGGAGGGAAGGAGGGACGGAAGGAGGGAAGGAAGGAGGGAAGAAAGGAGGGATGGAAGGAGGGAGGGAAGGAGGGAAGGAAGGAGGGAAAGAAGGAAGAAGGAAGGAAGGAGGGAGGGAATGAAGGAAGTGAAGAAGAAGAAGGAAGGAAGGAGGGAGGGAGAGAGGGTAGGAGGGAAGGAAGGAGGGAAGGAAGGATGGAAGGAAACAAGGAAGTAATGAAGGAAGGAAGGAAGGGAGGGAGGGAGGGAGGAAATGGAGGAAGGAAGGGATTGAGGAAGGGAGGGAGAGGGGGGAGGGAGGGAGGGAGGAGAGAGGGGGAGGAAGGGAGAAAGGAAGGGAGGGAGGAGGCAAGGAAGGAAGAAGGAGGGAAGGAAGGGAGGGAGGGAGAGAGGGAGGGAGGGAGGGAGAAAGGGAGGGAGGGAGGAAGGTTCCATTTTTACCACATTCCTGTAAGCACTGGTTGCTTCTGGACTTTTTGATGTAGGCTATTTTCACTGGTCATTTTTATTTCCCTGATAATAAGAGATGATGAACACTTTTCATAAACCTGTTGGCCATCTGATTATCTTGCATCAATTTATTTTCAGTACCTATAATTTTTTGATCGGGCTTATTTTGTGTGGTTAAGTTTCGTGAATGCTTTATATTTCTTTGCTGTTAACCTTTTGTCAGACATACGGTATTTAAGTATTTTCTCCCATCCAGTACGTGTCTTTTAATTTTAATATTTTTCACAAAGCAGAAACGCTTTAGTTTGATGAAGACCCATTTACTTATTTTTGTTTTCTTTCCCAATGATGCTCAATAATCGAAGATAATTCTGTAACTGCTAATATTTTATTCAGACACAGTAAATTATAGTATTATTAACAGTAGCGTTTGAGCATATGCTGTTGCTATACCATACCTTCACCAGAGCATCAGTGTCCTTCCTCCACTCTCTCCAGGTAATGACATATTGTAAAAGATGCACTGGGTGGCTGGAGAGATAGTCTAGCAGGTAAGGTGTTCGCCTTGCATGCAGCTGATCCAGGTTCCATCCCGGGCATTCCAAACGGTTCCCTGAGCACCACCAGGAGGGATTCCTGGTGGAGAGCCAGGAGTAAGCCCTGAGCATTGCTGGGTGTGACCCAAAAAAAAAAAAAAAGATACACTGCATATAATCTTGTATATAAATATAATGACAAGTTGCTTTGGTGAAAGCTAATACTGATTTTCTCAAGCAATTCTTCTTTCTCTATCTTCTAATTGGAACCATCATCAAAAGTTTGTGATGACTCTGAAATGCTCATTATTTCTTAGTTTGAATAATTTTTCCTGGTATTACACCTAATCAACTAGCTATTTTAACAAGATAAGCTTCCTTTAAAATTTAGTAATTAATTTTAATAACCATTACTAATAATACAGATTTGCTGTAGAATATGATCACAAGTTTACACAATCAGTAACTTGAGACAATATGAATCACTCCCAAGCCCATCTGACAGTCCAGTGAGAATGTCCATGTCCACTTTATTAGGTTTTTGTTTTAAGGAAAGTTGATGCAACTTTAATCAGACTGGGTTCCTTGTGAAATTTAATGATGTCTGTATAAGGAGAGTAAATATATTTTCTTTTTTTAATTCAAACGATTAAACCAATAATTACTTAAGAGCTATCAAAACTGATATAGATTGTATAGTCGGTGACTAAAGTCACCGAGATGGAGCTGGGATCCCTCCCCTCACCCCTGTCCCTTCCAGGAGGCCCAGTGGGACCCGCCCACGAACTGCTGGGGACTGTTGGTTGTGCTCCAGAGACACTGACACACAGGGCAGAGCTGCTACCAACTCTTCCAGTGCTCGGCTGATCATGAGGTGTCCAGGAGGGAAGGTGGGTTCTGGTCCTGGCCTGCCAACCCAATAGAGCCTCAGAAGAAGCCAGAGGAAACCCCCCGTACCATAATGGCAGCCATTTTCAGTGTCCAGACTCCACAGCTCATCAGAGTCCCACCCAAGAGAGAAGTCAATCTCAAGCCCGGCTGTGCAGAGCCCCACCCTATAGAGAAGCTGATTTCAAGCTCAGTGAGCTGATGTCAAGCTCAATGAACCTGAAGACCTGTCATGTTACAAATTTCTCTATCCACTGAGGAGGAGAAAAGGAAGGAGATGAGAATGCTTCTAGCCTGAGAGCAGACTGGGCCCCCTGGGATAAATTCAGAACCACAGCACAGACTGGAAAGCTACCCATGGTGTATTCAATATGCCAAAAACAGTAACAATAATGGACCTCATTCCCAACTAATGGAGACGTCACAAATGGTGCCTGCTCGAGCAAACTGATGAACAACAGGAAGACAAGTGATACAAGTCACACAAGCCCATCCCTTCCAACATAGTCTGAAATGCAAACATAATATACAAGTATTTACCTGTCAAATGGCTTTTCAATATTAGCAGCACACAGATAAACAAAACAGACTACATTATTCTGTTTGTTTGGGGCCCGCATCTGGATGTTCAGGGGTTACTCCTTGCTCTGCACTCTGGAATTATTCCTGGCAGTGCTCAGCGATGCTGAGGACTGAACAGGGTTTGGCCATGTACAAGGCGAGAGTCTTGCCTGCTGTATTATCTGGCCCTAACTTCTTTAAATTAGTGGCATAGTCATCAATCTTAAAATGTCAACATTTATTAATAAATGTAACAACAAAACAGTTTATAAAACCTTCAAAATTAGTTTTACCTTCAAGTTATAGGCAACAAATAACTAATTATCTGACTCAGTTATAAAGACTGATACTTCCTGACCATTACAAAATAATTTGTAAAGAATAAGTAATATATCTTTTTTATTTTATTATTTTTGTTTTTGGGGAAGGGTCACATGGAGATGCTCAGGGGTTACTCATGACTTTATACTCAGAAATTACTCCTGGCAGTGCTCAGGGGCCATGGAATGCCAGGGATAGAACCTGGGTGGGCACATGTGAGGCAAACACCCTATCCGCTATCCCATCGCTCCAGCCCCCAAAAGTGATATATATTTAATGAAACTTGTAGTCAAGAAAGAAAGCTTACGTTGTTTACTTAGAGCCTCTTACATTTGGAAAAATTTAAGTGTGAAATAAAGTTATGAAAGTATGTGCATACCTTTATTATACATATTTATATACATATAATTTATATATAATGCTGTATGTATTCACTATAATTAGATATGTGTAGAGAAATGGTGTGACTTGTAAGTCCTCACACAAATTAATAGGACAGATATAGATTTGTTTATATTGCAAAACAAATATAGTTTGATTAAAATTCAAATAATTATTTTCTTCTAAAAGAACCATTTAATACTTCAAGTATGTCAAGAATATTAAAAATAGGAGCCCGACCATGGGGCCCCCAGGAGGACAGATGGACTTTGGGTGTTGGCCCATCACCTCTGGGCAGTCCCAGAAGCAGCCGGATGTGACTCACCCACCACATTAGCAGCCATTTTCGCTGTCCGGATGCTGGAGCACATTAGAGCCCGCCTGGGAGGGACTCAAGACCAGATTAACAGAGCAAAACGAGTTCAAGCCCAGGTAGGCAGCTCCCAGAAGCGGGGAAACACCGGGAATTCGTCAGATGGAGCTGAGGTCGCCCCCTTCCCCTCTCCATTTTGTCTGAGCCCAGTAGCCCCACCCAGGAACTGCCCTGGGGCGACCAGCCATAGCATGCAGAGCCTCAGACGCAGCTGGGGGAACTGGAACTCAGCTCTCCCCTAGCTCAGCTGACCATGAGGCCCCCAGGAGGACAGATGGGTTTTTGGGTATTGGCCCATTGTTGCAGGACTCCTTTAAGGGCATTTGGCTCAAAACATTAGCACACTAAAGGGCCTAGGTGAGGTGCAGGGAGGGATTATCTAAGGACATTTAACACTCCCTGCTTTCCATAACAATGGGAGGAAGGCCTGAGTTGCATGGGTATAAACTAGCCGGTTTTCACTCTCCAGCGCTTCTTTGGGGGCTGTCGCTCGCTGTGAGCGGTCGCCCTGCTTGGAAGTGTTCTTCTCCTTTCCCAAAGCCTATACACGTGGTGGTCGCCATCTTGGCCTACACGTGGCTGGGGGTTCTAGCCTGGAATCCTAAGCATCGGGTTTTTCCTTTTGCTGATTTGTATGCCTGAACCTGTGATAAGTAAAGTCTTTTAAAACCTCATCGGATCCCTGAGTGCTCATCCATTCCTCGCCGGCTTCGGAGGTAGAAGGGAACTTCGCTTCCCGGCACTGTCGGGGACCCCGGCGGAGCGCCCCGACAGCCCATCACCTCTGGGGGGTCCTGGAAGCAGCCGGATAAGACTCACCCACCACAGTAGCCGCCATTTTCGCTGTCCGGACGCTGGCTGACATGAGGCCCCTAAGTCATGTGGCCGCTTGCAACCATACGGTCCATCAAACTAGTGGAAACAGTTTTATCCTTTAATGTACTGCATTCCACAATGTGTAGGAAAGTTAGGCAGGAGAGAGAGAGAGAGAGGAGAGAAAAGATATACAGAACCCGCCAAGTAGTTGTGGTGCGGAGGGGGAGGGAGGTGGGGACATTGGTGATGGGAGATGGGTTCGGGTGGAGGAATGGGTGTTGGAACACTGGAACCAAAACTCGAGCATGAGCATATTGCAATTGTATGTCTAAAAGTGGTGCAATAAAATTTTTAAAAATAAAATAAAAATAGGAGCTGGAGTGATAATTTAGTGAGTAGGGCACTTTTCTTACACACAGCCAACCTGGGTTTGATCCCCAGAGTGTACCACCTGGAGTAATTTCTGAGTGCAGAGCCAGGAGAAAGTCCTGAGCACTGCCGAGTGTGACTCTAAAAAACAAATAAAAATAATATTAGAGCTATTTTCATGCAAATGCCATTATAAGTTTTAAACTTTCAAAATAAAATACTGAAAATTTAAAACATAAGTAGCTGGGCTATAGTACAGTGGATGAGGTGCCTGTCTTGTACATGACTGACTGGGGTTTGATCCCTGGTACCAAGCCTTACCAGGAGTAATCCAAGAACTCTTCAGGGTGTGGCCCCCAAAGCAAAAACTATATATATGATATATGTATATAATATATATATCTAGTTCATATATATATATATATCTCCAGTTCATATACACACATATATACTCCAGTTCATATATATATATATGAACTGTATTCACTTCATATATATACATCACCCACTGTATTATCACTTCATATATATACATATATATGAAGTGATAATACTCATATTATATATATATGAAGTGATAATACTCATGGGTAGGGTTAATACTCTATTAACTCTACAGATAGCGTTAATAGAGGGATAATACTCATCAGATCTGGGTTCATTTCCTGGTGATCCATATGGTCCCTGGAGCCCACCAGGAGTGATCCCTGAATGTACAGCCAGGAGTCAGTCCTTGAGCACCACAGGGTGTGGCCCAAAAACCAATACATATAATATATATATATATATAAACAACTGCAGTATATAAATACATATTTTTATATTTTGATATTTCTATAATTTCCAGATATCTTTATGACTTAAAAAGACTTTAAATTATGTCTGGGGACAGAGATATAGCACAAATGGTTGCGCTCCTACTTTTGTATTAGGAGGCCTGGGTTTGACTTCCCAGAACCACCTCCTCTCTTGAGCACTACCAGGCTCTTGAGCAATACACAACCACTGAGCCAGGAGTGACTATTGAGTTCCACTGGGTGTTACCCCCCCAAAAAAACAAAAAGCAAATTAATAATTTCAAAATCATTTAAAAAAACATTTTAATTAGTAGACCAGACTCTCAATCTACAGGTGAGTTGTGACACGCACTGGCCAATTTTCAAATTATTACACCTTGGGATGTTGTAATTCTCTCATTCTTCTGCTGTGACTGTTAAAACTAGTATTTTTCGCTTGAGCCTAGAAAGGGAGGCTTCTAGTTTTTGTCTTTGTTTATTTTAGGAATCCGTTAATTAAACCTCATTCTTATGATAATTTCAACAAAACAATGTCTTTAAAGCCTACTATTCATTCTCACTTGTACTAATAACCAATTGAAAATATTTTCATCAGTCAGAAAACAGGACACTATTTTCCATCTAAAATATACAAATCTCAGGAATAGCTACTGAAATCTTTTTTAATTGTTCGGTTGCTAGGAGTTTCCATTTTATGAAGAAAACAGGAAAAAAAGATGTCATGTAGAAACAACAAAATAATAAATATGAATATTTAAAACAAAAAACCTGCAGCATAATTTAAAAGATATTTCAGAAAAGTGAAATTAGCAAAAATTGGTCATGAAAGAAACTTTTATTTTCATCTCTAGTTCAGCTTTCCTCTTTATACCTTAGATTTGGCTATACAATAGTGTAGCATCTTTGTTCCATCCCAACTACAGAAATTATACTTGAAAGCTCTTTTCACAAAGTATTTCATAACTATTTATAAACAACCATAGCAAGCACATTATCTCTAACGGGTATACATATTTCCTTAAGTTGCAAGCAGTAAGTAATGATTTTCAAACACAGTTTGTCTTTATAAGGAAACTTGGGACACAGTAGAAATCCACCCCAGGAAAGTATTTCAATTACTGGTTTAAAATGTCCAAGTATTTCTCAGTATCTCTCAGCTCCTTTCTCTGAGACAGTCTGAAGACAGCAAATCCCAAATTTAGAGAAGCCTCCTACTTCAAAATATTTTTTGTCAAATATTTTTGCCCAAGATTAATAAGCACATGAGGGATTTTCTATAAAATACCATATTTTCATAAGGCCAATAGAATCTGCTGAATGGTTTTACATAGGAAAAATTTTCTTTATCTGCCACAGCCCCTATATCATTTTTCAGTGCTGAGTGTGTGCAGTATACAAATTGAAGAAAAATAAAAAAACACCGGAAACTATGGTGGGAAAAAGTAAAGCTCCAAACCACTGACAGCACGCTATCCCTTGTGTGTTGAAGGAATTAAGATGCTTCAAGACTACAGAGGAACCCAGAAGAATCGGGCAATAGCGCCTTTGAGGGAGGAGGAAAACTAAGCAAAGTAGGAGGGACCTCTGAGGCGGTCCTCTTTAGGAGCACCTGCATGTCTTTTGTCAAGCGTCAGCATTATTTATAAGGAAAGTAAAAACCTAGAAAACACATACACCTCGTAAATACATTTTCTATGAAATTCAATTTTGTCAATAGAATTTAAGAATCTAATGAATATATACTTCCCATACATAATAAAATTAATTTGATGAAAAATTTTAATGGAATATCAACCTGACTATTTTTATACTTTTGTGTGTATATATATCAGTGATATATTTGAATATATAAATATATCATTATATATATTTGTATATATGTATACAAATATGTCTATGTACAAATCTGTATTTGTACATAGACATACTCTAACCTATGCCTATTTTTAAAATCATCTATATGCACTAAATGTTTCCAACATAAAGTTATGAAATTTCTAGAGACCCAAGCAATTAATAGGAAGGAAAGTGGGAGATGTGGATTTTGTTTTCTGGAACTGCTCACCCCTAGTGAAAGGGTACTATTTTGGGATCAAGTACTCAAGCAGGCAGAAAGTGGCTCTCTTTAGAGAGCCTCCAAAGACAATAAAATGCTTTTTCATTTAAAGACAGGAATCTCCCAGATAGCAATGCAACTGTCACAGGACCTAATACAGTTGAAAACCAAAATAATTACTGACTTGCCTAGACTGCTATCCCAAAGTTCTTGTTTAAAAATCATGTGAAAGGTACGGTCTGAAAACAGAGTAAATAACCTGAATACAAAATAGAACTTAAAACACTAGTTCAGTTTAGAAAACTATCAACATGATTAGAAGGGTGGGTTCCAGGTCCCAAACATATCTGAACTTGAAAAATTAAAATACAGTGACTCAGAAGGAACTTGTCTTGAGAGGTTATAATACTACTTTCACTTACTTTATTGTTTCTGAAAAAGTTTGAAATGAAAGTCCTTCTCTTTTTAAATTTAAGCTAGTAAACAATAAAATTTGAATTGAACCAAAACTTATGAACAAACTGCTGTTTTATTTCAAAATTTAGAGGATACATAGATGCTGCTGCTTCATCATTTATCAGTAACTTAGAAAAAGGAAAAAAAAGGAATTAAGCCGGCAATCCCAGTGCAGGTGAGAAGGAAGACCTAGCCAAGTGTATCAAGTTCTGGAAAGACCTAGAAAAGTAGCACCAAGTTAAAACTATAGCAACACCCAATTTTGCTAAATCAAGAACTAAAGGCTGCACAATCCGTGTTCTTTTAAAATCCTACTGTATAGACTGTCCTGGTTGACACTCTTTATCATTGGCCGACGTGGTTCCTTCCCAACCCCCACCCCTTGTAGCAGAAAGAACAGATTCTTTGCAAAATTCCAGTGGCATGGGGGTGGCGGACAGCAAATCTGCAATGAAATGAGAAACAACAACAACACAAAACAACGTGACTGAAACAGTAAGTAGGACACTACACGGGGTGTTTAACCAAAGGACTGAAAGCAACTCAGAAGAGTAATAAGTAAACTCTTCTTACCTTTCAATGCAGACTATTTGAGAGGACATTATTCTTATAGATCCTACTTTTTAACATGAAATCTTGTTTAAGAAAGACTGAAGTAACTCTTCTTGTTTTTCTTTCCCCTAGACAGTTTCCAGGAAAACTTCTAAAACGTATTTGTCCGCAATTATCAGATATTTACTACAAAACTGTTCTCAAATTTTGCTCAATAAGCTTTGCACACTTCTTATTTTCATAATGTTCAGTATTTTGATGAGAGTGCAAAGTGCCTAAGCTCTTCTGTGCCTCGTGGCTAAATCTGCAAATCGAGGAATGGCGTTTTAAAAAAGTTAATTTATCTCCGGCTGCGTACTGTTCAGACATACTATCATTTTTCGCATGGTTTCTGCATCCGTTTAGTTTTTTCAACAGTTCTACTTTCACCACAAGAAAACCCATTTAGAACAGCTTGAAACATGTTTATTTCCCTCCTTTGTCTTCATTTTTGCTCATGGCAGTGATGGTCAAATGAATCCTAAGTTGAAGGGGGCAAAACAACGAAAAAGAGCTGCAAAGAAACAGTGTAGCCAATTAAAAGCACCCTGCTCCGCTCGCTCGCCGGCCTTCCCCCGCACAGGGAGACAGCCCAATACTTACGAGTGAGCGTTGCACGTTTGTGCGTGCCGCTTTGTACGTGTGCTTTCCCTCCTCTTTGGGTTTGGGTACTTGGAGCTAATTTGGAAGTGCCCCTTCGGTCGCCACAAAATGATGTTGAAGGGCGTACAGATGCATACATTAGGAGTCCTACAATGGCAGAGGACGGCGTGGTGCCTCTTCACGCGTTCTCCGGGTGGCCGCCCTCCACCCCACCCCATGTTTTGGCACTTTAGGAGATGGAGCAGTGAGGGGCCGGGTGCTGCGAACGCACCCCCCGACCTCAAGCCACACCCCCTCCCCTTATACCGGCCGAGCTGCTGGGCACCGTAGAAGGCTAGGCTGCGGGGTGCCGGGCAGGTCCGCACCTCCAGCCCCGACGCCCGCCTCGGAGTTCCCATTCCGGGGCGCCCAGGGTGGGAAAGGGGCGCGGGGCATGACGCCTGCAGGGGAGGCTGATCCCCCGAGGAGCCCCCCCACTTTACCTTTGCCGCCTCCCTCGCGGGGAAGGGGGCGAGAGAAAAAGATGTCAATGACCATTGTTTGCTCGTTTGGGATGTTGCTCCGCCCCTCGAGTCTGTCGTAAACCTGGCGCCGGGCTGGAGAAACCCCAGATCCTGCAGCTCGGGGGCTCGTGGCGCCGCCGGCAGCTCGTCCCGTCCGCGGGCCCCTCCCTGGCCGCCCGCCGAGCCATGTCGTTGAGCCCCAAGCACACGACGCCCTTCTCCGTGTCCGACATCCTGAGCCCCATCGAGGAGAACTACAAGAAGTTCGGCGGCGCCATGGACGGCGCGCGCCCGCGCTGGGGGCGCCCCTGGGGGCCGCGGCCGCCGCCGCCGCCGCCTACCGCGCGCCGCCGCCGGGCCCGTCCTCGCAGGCGGCGGCCGTGGCGGGGATGCAGCCGCCTCACGCCATGGCGGGACACAACGCGGCGGCGGCGGCGGCGGCGGCGGCGGCGGCTGCGGCGGCGGCCGCCACCTACCACATGCCGCCGGGCGTCTCGCAGTTCCCGCACGGCGCCATGGGCGGCTACTGCAACGGCGGCCTGGGCAACATGGGCGAGCTGCCCGCGTACCCGGACGGCATGCGGGGCGGCGCGGCGGCGGCCGCCGGCTGGTACGGCGCCAACCCGGACCCGCGCTACTCAAGTGAGCGGAGCCTGCGCGCGGGACTCCGGGCAGGCAGACGGCGCGGACGCGCGGCGGGCACGGCTCCGGGGCGCTCGCGAGGGCCGAGGACTGCGGGGGCGCGGGGGTCCCGGCCCCGGCTGAGGAGCGCGCGGAGCGTCCCTAGGCCCGCAGCGGGGGCTGCGGGGTCCCGGCCGGCAGCGAGGGCTGCGGGGGTCCCGGCTCGCAGCGAGGGCTCCGGGTGTCCTAGGCCCGCAGCGAGGGCTCCGGGGTCCCGGCCCGCAGCGAGGGCTCCGGGGGTCCCGGCCCGCAGCGAGGGCTGCGGGGTCCCGGCTCGCAGCGAGGGCTCCGGGGGTCCCGGCTCGCAGCGAGGGCTCCGGGGGGTCCCGGCCCCGGCTGAGGAGCGCGCGGAGCGTCCCTAGGCCCGCAGCGAGGGCTCCGGGGTCCCGGCCCGCAGTGAGGGCTGCGGGGGTCCCAGCCGGCAGCGAGGGCTCCGGGGGTCCCGGCCCGCAGCGAGGGCTCCGGGGGTCCCGGCCCCGCTGTGGCGCACGTGGGGCCGAGCCCCGGGCGGGTGCGCGTGTGCGTGCTGGGACCCAGCGGGGCCTGGCGGGCGTCGCGCGGGCAGCAGCGGCGGGAGGGGGGTGGGGGCGGCGGAGCGGACCGGCAGCCTGGCGCTCACCCGGCTCCCCTCTCCGCCCCTCGGGCTCCTCTCCAGTCTCTAGGTTCATGGGGCCGTCGGCGGGAGTGAACGTGACCGGCATGGGGTCCCTGACGGGCATCGCGGACGCCGCCAAGACGTTGGCGCCCTTGCACGCGGCGGCGGCGCCGCGAAGGAAGCGCCGCGTGCTCTTCTCGCAGGCGCAGGTCTACGAGCTGGAGCGGCGCTTCAAGCAGCAGAAGTACCTGTCGGCCCCCGAGCGCGAGCACCTGGCCAGCATGATCCACCTGACGCCCACGCAGGTCAAGATCTGGTTCCAGAACCACCGCTACAAGATGAAGCGGCAGGCCAAGGACAAGGCGGCGCAGCAGCTGCAGCAGCAGGAGGGCGGCCTGGGCCCGGCGCCGCCGCCGTCGCCGCGCCGCGTGGCCGTGCCGGTGCTGGTGAAGGACGGCAAGCCGTGCCAGAACGGCGCGGGCACGCCGACGCCAGCGCAGGCCGCCGCGCAGCAGCCGGCCCCGACGCCCGCGCCCGCGCTCGAGGAGCTGGCGGCCAGCCCGTCCCCGCTGCACGGCACGGCGGGCGGCTTGGCCGCGCTGGACGCCACGGCCGGGGGACTACGGCGGCGGCGTGCTCGGCCCCAACCTGCTCTACGGCCGGACGTGGTGACCGCGCGGCCGTCCCCACGGAACTGCGCGAAACCAGGGGGCCCGATCGAAGCCCGTTGTGTGTGTGTGAGAGTTGAAAAGCGATTTTAAAAGGAACGGAGGAAAGAACCCGTTTAGGAAGCGGACAGACCCTGCACCTCTGTGCCCGGGGCCGGGGCCGCGCAGCCCCGGGACCTGATAACGCGTCCGCACCCAGGAGGCCAGGAGGGGGCGATTCCCTCCTTCGGGAGTTTTTCGTCTGAGGGAAAAGCCGCCTGAGTCCACATCCACCGCGTTCTCAGAAGTCGAGAACTTTGTTGTTTGTAGTTCTACAAAATCAACCCAGCTTTAACAAATGCATTCTTTTTGGAGTAGGATTTATCTGGGTAGATTAAACTCCCCCTTAAGTGCAATTCCATTAATGTTTGATTGCAAGTAAATTGAATTATTGCTCAAGGTGGATCGTGCACACAGCAACATTATTGCAGAGGAATTATCGCTATTTAGGTAATAGGAAAATGAGATAAAAAGAAATTATTGCTTATAGGGATTGATATGGCTTTCCAAATTGAACGAGAGTTTTAAACGTTTGCATCATTTATTTGGTGGTGTTGTACAGTACCCCCAGAGAAGAGCCCCCTCGCTTAAGATGCATTTTAGCGCAAGAAGGGTTGTAATTACTTGTGTTGAATCTCATTTCCCCAAATCAAACCATAAAATGCTCTATCCTATCCCGTAGGAATGTGGCTTACTCTTCCCAAGGCATTTTATAGTAAAAAATTGGATACCTTGATAAAATACTAGAACAAGTAAAATTGGCATTGATTAATCTTTTTCAAAGCTTGTCAAGAAGGAAGAGAATAAGATGATTTATTGAACTGTAATGGAGATGCAAGGAATAAGTAAAATATGTATGATTTTCATTTTATTTAAAACTCAATAGGGATTGCACACCAATTTTGTTGGTATTTTATTGTACAAATAATGTATTTACTCTTTAATATGCCAATTTATATTTCCTATGTTTCAAATGGATATTTAAATATAACTTAAAAAGAACCCTAAGCTTTTTTTTTTCAAACCAAGTGATCATTTCTTTTCCCAAAGTTATATGGGTCTTGAGTTTGGTTTTTTTTTTTTACATTAGTTGACCTGATGTGACCATACGTTTTAGTTTACTCGTGATTTCAAATCCTGGTATTGGAGTAAAAATACAAAAAAAAAAAAAACTGAAGAAGTGAATTTATAAAATTAAGAAAAATAAATGACATAATATGACCAAAGCATTATTTATAAATTACTAAAACACAGAGTAGAGGTCTTAAATATCTTCAACACATGATGTTTTGGGATTCACTTGGGGCTGAGACATTTTATTTCACATCATTGTTTGGGTGTTTCGCTGAATGTGGAATGTGAATGTCTTAAAAGTTCAACTTGTACTTCTCCTAAACTATAGTATTTTTATAGTAAAAGGCAAAGTTCCAGCCCCTTTAGGGAGAGAGGAAAAGCACTTAGAAATCAAGGGGACTCATCTTTATTAATGGGCTGTGAATGTACTATCGGGAAAATGGAAATAAATTTCTAACTTGCATAAAAAAAAACAACTGGAGCAGAAAATAGTATGGAATGATGCAATACACTTACAGAAAATGCCCCCAATGGAGGGTTTTTTGCATATTAAAAATTGATTTTAAACACATTAAGCTAGCATAGCTATTTAATGTGTCAAATTTCAAGTTGCTTAGATTTGATGAATTGATAGTAGTGCCCAAATTTTGATATATTTTAAGAATATATCAAAGTTCATGTGGGTTGCAACATTTTTATAGCCCAGTATTTTACAAAAGCAATAATAGCTTATGGATTAAGGAACCAAGTAACACGTTAAAAAAAAAAAGTCCAACTGGTCAGTTTTTGCCTTGATAACTTGTTTCCAGAACAAAGAATGCCTTAGGCTAATGAACTCTACCCGTCATCAGGATGAAAAACAGCCTTTATACACAATACTCTGAAAGTATATTTAGTGTAGGGGTTGCCTTTTTCCCTTTTAGTACCGCTTTAAATCATAAAGGTTTCCAGAGTCATAATATATCGAGTTTATGTGTGCATATACTATAGGGTAAGATTTTATTCTTGAGACAAAAAGATTTTTTAGTACAGAATTTCTCATCTGCTTAATGCAAAAGATTTTCTTCTTTTGCAATTAGGGCTTTGCAGATCTTTTATAAAAACACAAACGGCTGGACTAGGTGAAACTCATTAAGTGAAGAGGAGGATAAGTGTCTTCACCAAGAGGGAGGACTTGCTCTGAGGCGGAGAGGAACAAAGCCCCTCAAAGTTTAGCAGAGGCCATAGCAGAACTGGGCTTTAGAAACACCAGCCACAAATGTGGAATTTTCCTCAGTGCTTGGGGGTTTGCAACAAACTACTTTATCTTTTCAAATTGAAGCACAGAAACCAACCAAAATCTAGAATCAAAGTTGCCTAGAGGAACAGCAGAGATTGCAGGTACTTCGTGGTATTCTGTGTTGGGAGATAAATTGGTTGTGTGTGTGTGTGTGTGTGTGTGTGTGTGTGCCCACGCGTGCTGCTGACAGACATGTGAAGGGCATTTTGTACAGGGAAGGTTGGGGGCATAACTAAGTTGTCTTTTTTCTTAAGGCTTTGCTTAGAAATAAAATCTAATGTCGAACAAGTAGTCAGCTGTTTATCAACACAGATGTCCTGCTCAAACTCCATTAAGCGAGTGGCTGTTTACTTTCAATTTACCTTCCAAAGACTCGCTTTGTTAGCTGCACTGAACACTGAAGATTTAGAAAGACTTTTTAGAATAAATGGATGAACCACAATCATATAAAGACCCATTATATGGATTTTTATATATGAATTTGTGCATAAGAAAAATCAATTGTGTGAAACATGCATTTCAGAAATCTGAAAATACACGTTTCAGATAGTTCAATCCATGAATGCTATTGCCCAACCTTTTAACACAAATAGGAAAAGTTCCACATGTTAATTACCTCAGTCCAGTTTTAAGAAGTGAAATTAAAGCTACTTTGTCCTGTCCAAGATAGGGAACTAGGATACATTTTATTTTTAAAAGAAAAACAAAAAGCCTTTCATTGCTAGTGAGAATTGGTGAGTCCGGAGAAGATTCAAAAAGAATGCTTGCAGACTGAAAACCACATCTACTTTCCAGCAGGAATTTGCCTCTCCCAGTGCCATTTTGAGATCGCTTTTATTTTGTGATTTAAGTGAGGAGGGAATAATTTCACCAAGTTTTGAGGTTTTATTTTTTGCTTTAGAATGTTTACCTGCAACGGAATGAAATGCCTTTTTAAAAAAATCTATGTAACCTCTTATCTCACTAATTGTTTAGGTGATTTCAAAATAAAAGACATAATTAAACTTTAACCACAATATTAACAGTGGGCCTGAAGTATTTCCTAGTGAATAGTTCTATTGCCATTTCACAAGAAAATCAAAGCGCTGTCTTGGCCGGCACACCTTAAATGCGCCACCGGGAAGCAGTAGCACAAATGTTTTCATCACTGTTTTTTAAAGCTCCTAGTTCGGAAGAGCAGAGCAGCATCCCTGGCATAGTTTGGCTGGATCACAGTTCCGTTCCCTCTGTGGGCAGGAGAGGACAGGGAACCAAGGAAGCTAGACGGCGCGTTTGCCGGACGATTTGCATTAGAAAATGAGTTGACTTCGAATAACGTCCAAATTGCCAATTCCTATACCTAACTGAATTCAGTTATGGTCGGACTCATTATCACCAGCAGCTTCCAAAGGAAGAGCGTTTCCACTTTCCGCACTGGTCCGGGATTTGCATTCCCTGCGGGAACGCAGACAAAGCCCGGGACTGAGGGAAGGTGCCGCAGTGCCTGGGCTGGGCCCGCGGACACTGGGGCTAGACACCCGGCCCGCCAAGTGCGGCAATTTCGAGCCGCCCCGCGGCGCGGCGCGCAGTCCAGGGACGCTCCCGCCGGGAGGGCCACGGCCCGCAGGCGAGCCAGCTCCTTTCGCTGGTCCATCAGGCCCGCGACTCCCGCGTCCCCAGCGCGGGCGAAGCCACCGGGACGCCACTCTGCGGAGGGCTGTCGACTTCCAGTGCTCACCGGGCAAACGGGAGCGCCGCGTTACCCCTAGACGGACCCCGGCAGTCCCCACGCCCGCGTCATCAAGCGAAAAATTAACCTATAGGTCATTACACCCCATTTGCCTTTGTAACGCTAAATGGCAATCCAACGGTTTGTAGATGGCTTTGTACTCTAATGTGCATCACCCCATTTGATCTTAAGAGAGAAGACAACTGCTCGTTAAGGACCCTTGGTGCAACAATAAAGCCAGGCGGTTACCAGGTTCTAAGATTTTAAGGAATCTCTACTGAAACCCAGAAAATTCGTGCCCGATTTAAAGGGGCACTATAATGTGGCAAATTAAATTGGTCCGTTGGCGTCATTTTTGCAGCAAGATGCAAGGGGATGTTTAAAGCATCCAATATTGCACTTAAAATTCTAAAAAGCCTTTACCTGTTGAAGCGGGGACTTTTTCCTCACTGTCCCTTCTACTGCTCCCACCCCCATAGCTAAACCCAGGGCTGAATGGAAAGGAAATGGAGAATGAGTGGAAGGAAGAATGCAGGATATATGAGCAGGACAGGAGGCTTAGAAGGGGCCATACTAGGGTCGCAGCGAGATGTTCTGTAGGGCCCAGTCCTAATGATTTCTAGATTTCTAGACCCCTGGAAATTTTTCAAATGAATTTCAAATTGCAATTGAACACGTACATGTAATCATGACAAGGTCAAATCATTTTAAGGGCACACTCAAAGCACATAAAAAAAAAAGGCAGAATCAAAGATCTGAGAAAATGTATCAGTTTGGGGTCCCTTTTTGGAACATACCTCATTTTAGATGAACATTTTTAATACTTGAGGGGCAAATTAGATAACACAAGGTATTACTGCCATAATGTATGTGAAGGTTCTCTATAATAGTTGGGTGGTTAGAGATAGCTTCTACAATAAAGGACCCTTCTCTGGTTCATGCCATTGGGAAACAAGCCGAAAAAGTATTGTATTACTGATTTTTTAAAAAAATATCAATTCCAATACCAAAAATGAATTTGTAACTTCAAGGTATTCTGGTTCAAGGCTTACAGTGGTTTTTTTTCTACAAAAAATAAAATCAACAAGTGTGCCTTTATTAAATATCAAAGTAAAAAATGTCATAAATCTAGCAGTCAGAAAACCTCTTGCTATATAAGAGAATGGGAAAGGCGATCTGTCTTCAAGTGGATGTGGAAATCACGTGATGAAATCAAACAGATGAGATTTCCGTGTAAACTCCAAGCACAAACTTATGGAATAATACTGTACTACTACTGTAGTGTGGAAGAAAACCAAACTAAGACTATGATGATTAAAAAAATGTGAAAAAGCATGACTAGTAGATATTAAATTTCAATTTGTAAGTTAAAATTTAATTTTGCTCAGGTCCGTAAACCTGAGCAAAAATCAACTTGAAATGCATTGAGAATACATGTAAATGTATTCTCAATATTTTGTTTTGGGCCACACCTGGTGGTGCTCAGGGTGTACTCCTGTCTCTGCACTGGGGGAATCGTTCCTGGCGGGCTCAGAGGATCACACGGGTGGTAGGGACTGAACCTGGGTCAGCCTGCTCACGGCAAGCGGCCTTCTCACTGCCCTGTCACTCCAGTCCTACTCGTAAGTATTTTCTGAGTTGGTGTAATCAGCAGAGGCAGACACCACAGGTACGTTGCTTGGGTTGGTGTCACTGATCATAGTCACTTAAAATTCATATTCAATTATTTTCTTTTGACATTAAGTTGTAGACATGAATTAATTCCTCAAAAACAAATTATACAATAAGCTTGACCAAGACTTTCAAAGCTGAAATACTATAAAAGAATAAGAACACAAGAGAACAGAGTTTTATGTTTTTGGGGTTTTTTTTTACTAAAGTTGAGAAATTTTGTAAGACAAGTACATTGATGAAATGTTTCCAAAGAAAAATACTGAACAATATATAATCTACTTGGCTGAAGTTTCCATATTAAGAGTTTACACACCTAATTCTTGCATATTAAAAATCAGCATGGATCTTAAGATGATCTAGAATACACTGTGTTTTGAAAATCCACAGCTGGTTTTTGACCATAATGAAAAATCAGTATTCCTAGTCCATCAAACGTGTTTTACAAGCAGTAATAAATTCAGATCCACTGTATTACGCAACACACATCTGTGGAAAGCAACATTAAACAGTGAGATCACATCAGTAGAAATATACAGTTAAGAGAAATACACAAAGTATTGTAGTTTTATTAAAAACTACTACTTGAGAAAAAAAAATTTTCCACAAATAGCATAAAATTGTAGAATAATGAAAGGATTTGGGAAAGCTTTACAAAAGCCTAATTCCAACTGTATCTTCCAGAGGGGGAGGCAAAGGGTATTTTCTTCCATCTCTGGGATATCCCTGAAAATAAGCAAAAGAAAGAGTTTACTTTCTGAATTAACACCCCTTTGAAGAATTTATTTTACAACTCTATAGCAAAACACACCAAAAAAGAATCTGTATATGTCTTAAAGATACATACACCATAAAGAGGTGTTTGGGTTCAGTTCTACACAGTTTTTACAGAAAACCTCGACACTAGCACAAATGCTATCTATCAATTGAATATCAAATAGGCAAGCAATTAAGAAATTCCTTTAAAGGAACAAAATACACAATATGGTTAAATATTTTATGTAAAACGCTTGTCATCAAATACTCCCTACCACCCTCAGTATAAGCTATGCTGTGACAAGTTGCCTCCATCATACCAGACTTTATTACACTAGGAAATACCCTCTGCTTAACCAATATAAGCAAGAGCTTACTAAGTTAGTAAGTCCTAATGAACTACTAAGTATAGGCATATTTTGTTGTTTATAAATGGTAGAGCACTAAGTAATACATATGGTTATTACATTACTAATGGTGACATTCATGACATATCCTGGTATACTTAAGAAAAAAAATTTTGTACAATGTATCACTGTCACCCCACTGTTCATTGATTTGCTCCAGTGGGCACTAGTAACATCTCCATAAGTCCTGTTACAAGCAAGTGTAACCCAAGGCCATCTGCTTGCTCCAGGGACAGGAAGAGCCCCAAACCATTCTTCAGGTCATGGAACTGAGGTCCATAATTGTTACTAGTTTTTGGCATAACGAGTAAATAAAACACGGGTAGCTTGCCAGGCTCTGCCGTGTAGGTGGTATACTCTCAGTAGAAGGCTCTCATCTCGAGCATTTACTGATGAAACTTAAAGGGAAAGATCAGGTTTCCTCTTGGATGGAGCTCTGAGGAACTATGGAGTCTGGATGTTGAGAATGACTGACCGCGTGAGGTGTGGGTTGCTCTGGTTTGTTGCTAGGCTTACTGGTATCAGTCAGAACCTGTCTAGAACTGTATAAAAAAAAGTATAAATGTGAAAGATCTTGGGAAGGCCCTTATCCTAAAATCAGCATTCTCTAGGAATATCGCACGGCCAGGGAGCTGTGGGTCTGGTGTGGATGGGTCTCTCTCTTCCGGGGCAACTGGCATGGACGCAGAGGAAAGGGCAGGGCCTTTGGTACTACACCACCAAAGGGCATTGGTGGTATAGTATAATGCAAGACAATTTTAATTCTTCTTCCTTCACGGTTCCTTTTTTTAAGTCTCCAGTATTTGAAAATGAACCCCCAGACCAGAGAACTATCTCAAGAAGGCCGGAGCAGTATCTTTGCATGCCAAAGATCAGGGTACAGTCTTCGTCACTGTATGGTCCCCCAAGTAGCACATGTTCAACCCTCAAGGTTAACATAGTCTCGAGTGTTGCATATAAACCTAACCCTTTCACAATATAGTGAAGCCATACTTTTATATTGTGGTAAAGAATAACTGCTATTTCACAGTGCTTCGGAAATTAATATCTTGGTAGAAACAGAAAAAATTGTCTTTCCAAAAGGTTCTTAAAGAACGATAAATTTACTGCTTCCTATCTTTCACACGAGTATGAGTTTTGTCAGATGGACTACCTCCCCTTACAGGAATAATCTCCTTGGGAGGATAACCTAAAGTCAGAATTAACGATATGGTTGACTCAGGAGAGCCCCCGCTCCCAGTTCAGTGACAAACTTGGAGCTCGGGCCTGTATTTCCTAATTTGGAAGCGAGGGGTCTGGACTAGGGGTCTGGACTAGCAGCTGTCGGGGTTCTCCTGCTTTGGGTGCCTGTGGACCAAGGGCTGCCAGGCTTCTCCCTGGTCTAATGGGCCTGTCCTTCATGAATACTCCTTATTTAACTTGCCCAGTAGCAGCTTTATTCCTGTACCATAACCGGTCCCAAGTCTCCTGGCAATTTTTAGATGACTTAAGCTGAGAGTATCCAAAATAAAATACTACGAGTTGATTCTAGTGACTGTAATAAAATTCTCCTGTTAGGCAATTAAAGATGACTATTTTCTCACAAACTGAGCAGAAGACTGTAAAAAATGTTCCTCCAAACAAACAAACACGTAACTTTTTCTTTGCTGGCATAACAAGAGCCGGTTACGAAAATCCGTATATTTAAAACCTATTTCATATCACTGTAGGTACCAAACCCCACAAGCTCCACACACTCTAAATCATGTTCCTATCTGCCCAGGAGACTAGGGGCCATATAAACATTGGCGAGATCAAATGGCTGAGCGACAAACAGACTGAGGCAAACAGATGTCAGTCGGTCTGGATACCGTTAAACTGGATCCTACAAAGGAAATCACATCTAGTTAATCAGTCTAAGAGTTATATTTGTTCAATTAATATCTTTAAATTTGGTAGGAAAATATGTGAAAATATTAAAGAAGTGATTTTTAGGAGGAATAATATCAATCAAGCAAAAAGACTGGTAAACAGCCAAAAAGGCAGATTCTTACTTTCAATTTCCAGAAAACTCTTATGATGAGAGAACTAGTTCCTACTAAGATAAAGATGGTATATTTGGGGACTGGCATATTTAAGCTATGACTAAAAGGGTTTTGGGATGGAAATTTATCAGCCATTCAAGGTCTATGTTGAGGCAGATCATACATATATACACACATATGTGTTTGTGTATATGTGTACATGTGTATACATCACACTCTCACATAAAGTATATGTGCAAACACTCCCTCTCTCTGAGAGAGTGAGGGTGTGTGTGCCTGTCACTGCCGAGGGCCACTGCTAGGCTCTGAAAAGCTCCTGGCACTGTGGTGGGTGAAGGCGGGGGAATCTCCTGCCTGGGAACCATGAGGTCCCTGGAACTTAATCTGGGCATCCTAACGGCAAAGAATGCTTTGACCCATTGCACTATTATTTCTCTGTCGCCTCCCTTATATACATCTTTAATGAGGGAGCAAGTTTAGCTAAGCCACTTGATCAGTATCTTATCTAGAAATGTCTTTAAGAAAACATGGAGCCCCAAGACTCTCATCCACTGTTGGTGGGAATGCTGACTGGTCTAACCTTTGCAGGAATCAATATGCCCATTCCGTAAAAAAAACAAAAACTAAGAATTGAGCTTCCATTTCCCCCAACAATTCCACTTCTTGGAATACATCCCATGGACCCCAAACAAAAAGTGAAAAGACATTTGCAACTTTATGTTCCTTGCAGCCCTATCCACAATAGCCAAATCTGGAAACAACCCAAGTATCCAAGAATAGATGACTGGATAAAGAAACTATGCTACACATACACAATGGAATATTAGTTGGCCATAAAAAAACATGTGATTTTCTGCTATATGGATGCATCTGGACAGAGTCTCCCTGAGTCAATTTTAGTCAGGAGAGAGACACAGTATCATCTCTATCTTATGTGGGATATAAAAGAAATATAATGGTGAATGAACACCCACACAATGGAAGCAAAGAACATTATGAATTGTTCTTCAATAGAAACCATGCCACATGCAGGGTTTGAGGACGTTGTTGTGGGGGTAGGGGCACATGCTGAGGAATAGGACAAGAAAGGGCACGACAACTACGGTGGAGGGAATGGAGGGAAGTGTTCAACTGGGAGGGAGAAGGAGGTGCTGACAGGTGTAAGATGTTAGGCATAAAGCCCTATCAGAAACAGAAACTGTAAAGCACAGTACAAAAACTTAAACACACAAAAAGCACCTTGTGTAGAGGTAGACTGGAGGGTGGGGGGGGGCTAAAGTGGGGGGAAGAGGGGACTGGTGGAGGGAAGTGGACACTGGGGAAGATCGGTGTTGAGATACTGTATGCCTAGAACCTAAGCAGGAATAACTTTGTAATTTCACAGTAAAAACAAACAAATACAAAGAAAACATGGAGCCCTGAGAGACACGGCTAAGTACAAAGTCAGCAGAACACTTTCATCCCGAGCCCTGTGTGTCACCTGTCTCCCGCCGCGATCATCGCGTCTGGGTGGATACCCGCCAGGTCCAGCTAGCATCTGATACTGGTTTGGCTGGAAGGCTGAGTTTTGAGTTTGGAGCATCCGATTCCATGGTAATAGAGGTTCAGCACCTACACCTCTGTGGAGAAGTATCACGTTTGCATTAGACAATAAGGCAACTACATGCTCAAAAATTTGAAACTGGCAAGATCAATTTCAAATTGAAGATAATCTGATATGCTTGGATTTCTCCTCTTATGGCTATGTAGTATGAGAGTCTCTGAACCAGATCAGTGAAGTCTAACATGTTTCATGAAGCATCAAGATTTATCAATAGAAGTATTTAAACGTAACTGATTAAGAAAAGTCTGATTTTAAAGTTATTTTCAGTTATGAACATCCTCTTTAGTTACTTAAAGATTTGGGCCCAATGATCACCAAGTCGGCTGTATTTAAGATGCTTCAAAGAGTAAACAAACAAGTACAAGGCAAGAGAATGAGGCTTTAGTTTTTAAAAAGTCCGACTTGTCTCTGGAGTCCATTCTTTCTAGTTAATTGCAGGATGCAAACGAATTCTTACTGCTGAGTATTTTGAATCCAGGGTAAGGGACTGGGCAGCTTTTTCCCATCCATTATTCTGCTCAATATGTCAGAAGGTCTGATTGGGAGGAAACCTTTTCAAGTTCTATTGATGCAGTTTTCAATTGGCCATGGTGACCTAGCAACATGAGCACTAATTGGCACGGGCTGACTGGCATTTGGTGTACAGTTTACATGGGAACACAGATACGACAGCTATTAGAACCCAGTTTGCCAGACCAGATCACTAGTCAAAAGAGATGTTTTCATTGTCTTCAACTGTCTATTTTAACTTTGCAGATACAAATCAATAGGCTAAGATACTGAATCATAAAAATTTAAAACCATCGCATAAATTTAATGTAACATACATACACCTTCTAAAGGCAAATGCTAATATCTCCCCCATTGAGGCTTTTATTTTTTTTTTTACAATTTCCATTTACAGAATAGTCATGATGAAGCAAACAAAAAGAAAATTCTTCAAGTACGTTTTAATATCAGAAACTCTGGGACCACTTAAAACACTAGAACAAATTACAATTTAAATTTAGTATAGCACTGATTGGCTGTTATTAGCAAGCGATAATGCTGGTTTCAGCCAACAAACTTCCCTTCCTAGGTCTTGGTGGGGTAAGTAAGGTATCCTCACAACTGCTCTGGCCTGAACCACCCTCTCTGACCCTGCACCCTTTCCTCTTTTCACTTAAACTTCCCTTCTTAAAAAAAAAAAAAATGCAAAAGCAAAAACCCAAAGAGAATTATTGTGTGAGGTCTGGAGAGCTTTTTGAAGAACTCTAGAAAAGCTAAAATGATTCTTCAGTTAGTAGTAAAACCAGGGTAAATTCAAGTAACATAATTTTCTGTATGTGGATCAAATGAAATAAAGAGTATATCTCAGAAACTGCAAATATGCAGGGTTTTTAATTACTGAGGGCATGGAATCAATGCTAGTACTAACATATTGAGCAAAAATGCCCATCTATATAAGCAAGAATAGCGCTGCACTCCGAGACAGGAGTGGTTTCTCCTGGTTTCTGTCTGAGGGAGGCTTATGAACTGTGCTATGATCAAGAAGACTCACCAAAATGCGCCAAATACCAAAACCACAACTCAATGAATTATTTGGACCCATTTTCCTTTTTGATTTTTATAATAATGAAACTCTCAACTGAGTTGCAAGAAAAATGTGCTAATATGGTCAATATCTAAGATCAATTTTAAAATATTTTATGTTCTAAAAATTGTATACAATTACTTATATGTTTTTGACAAGTTATTTTATAATAAATTAAAATTAATCAGAAAGAACAAGGAGGGATGTATACTACTTCTATGGTATCAGAATGTTTCTTTTCCATAGAAATCAGCAGCAATCAACTGAGACAACTTCATGGAGGTGTCAGACATCATTCTCAAGTCCCTAAATTACTATTTTAATAAAAAGTTTGCGGTATGAAGTAACTATATATGGATACTTTCAATTTATATATCCTTTATACATATTAGAGTTCTAAAATAACTGAGTTTAATACTATAAGTTAAAAACTGGCTGGCCACCTTACGTAAAGAGATAATTAGAAGGGGGAGTTTCGTTTGTATTTTTTTTTTGCCCTTTTTTTTTTGGGGGGTGGGGAGAGTCACACCCGGCAAAGCTCAGGGGTTTCTCCTGGCTCTGCACTCAGGAATTACTCCTGGCGGTGCTCAGGGGACCATATGGGATGCCGGGATCGAACCCAGGTGGGCTGCGTGCAAGGCAATCGCTCTACCCGCTGTTACTATTGCTCTGGCCCTTGTTTGAATTTTGAAATGAAATTAACATACAGATTATAAAAGGCTAAAGAATTTTTTAAGACAATCCCTTTCATATTTATTTACTTATTTGCTTTTTGGGTCAACACCCAGCGATGCTCAGGGTACTCCTGGCTCTGCACTCCTGGTGGTGCTTGGGGACCATATGGGATGCTGGGGATTGAACCTGGGTCGGCTGCATGCAAGGCAAATGCCCTCCCCGCTGTACTACGGCCCTGCTCGCCCCAAAAAAAAAAAGGCTAAAGAATTGTTTTTAAAAAAGATGCAATTTTGAAAATGCACAGTATTTTTCCAGGGTTTCTTAACCACACACTCAAGGAGGTGAGAAAGCGCTGGCCTGAGGACCAGTAGCACCTGACTCTAGCTAAGCCAAGAGCTTGTCTCAGCACGAGTTTCTCCTCTGCGTCTTAAAAGTCAGGCTGACAAGTACTGGCGCGGTGTACTGGCTAATGGGAGACTTTTTGGGCTTGCTGTTTTCTTCGTAGTTAAAATAGTATGAATATTACCTAAAATATCATATTTAAGGCACATAATTCATTTATACTTACATTTAGTTTTTTCGTTTCTGACAGAAATTAAAACTAAAATACCCCCATAAAATGTCTAGCAGACGTGTTCACAAAGTCAGAGTAATACCAGTTCTTTGGAAGAGACAATGGTGATGATCTCCAGAAAGTTTTTAATGAGAGAAGAAAGCAACAGGAACTTAAGAAGTGGAAGTCAATCCTTTACTTTCTATGATGTTCCTATGGACACAATAGGGCTCAAAATAAACATTTTGATGAGTTTAGATCAAGTGAAAAGCTCTCAATTCTAGTGAGTGGTATGTAAGGGAGACCTCAGGTAAAGTAACCAAGCTTCTGGTACACCTGTTTTTTCATCTGTAAAAATAATACATAATTCAAAGGACTGCTAGGAGAAATCAATTAAATCCTGTTTTAAGATCATTACCATAGCCGGACACTTCTCAGGCAGACTATAAATATTAGTGATTACCTCAACACAAGAAAGAAGAGAACAATATGGGGCAACCAGATTTTGAAACTGGCTTGAGGGCCAGTGAGATGAAGGGCTAGAGCACACGTTTGGCATGCAGGAGCCCTGCTTTAACCCCCCCACTGCTAAGTGATCCCTGGGCCAACTTAGTACAGTCTCAAAAGAAAAAAAAACTTACAAAGGGAAGAATGACAGGTATTTGAAATGATATCGATTCTAGTATTTTTAGATGGTTTGGGGGGAAAAAAATCTATCCTTTATTTTGTGCCTGCCTGAAAATTGAACTACTCTGTGGATTTCTGAATCATACATAAGCTGACTGACGGGAGCACAGCAGAGCAGGTAAAGTGCAGGCATGAACCCAAACACCCCAAGATCAATCCCTGTCACCCCATATGCTCCTCAGACGACTGCGATGGGTGATCTCTGAACATGGTCGGTGTGGCCCCAAAATGAGGGGGCCCACTGTAGTATCTCTATGGTCTCGAGCGTTACATAAATATAGGTTTATCAATAGTACTAAGCATCTAATACTAATAAAAAAAAGTCACGCATCTTTATTTTATTTACTTATTTATTTTTTGTTTTTGGGTCACACCCGACAATGCTCAGGGGTTACTCCTGGCTCTACACTTAGGAATTACTCTTGGCGGTGCTCGAGGGACCATAAAGGATGTCGGGATTTGAACCTGGGTCCGCCACATGCAAGGCAAACTCCCTACTTGCTGTGCTATCACTCTGGTCTCACATTATCTTTAATTTTGCCTAAGAAAATGAAGTGTTAAGTTTTCTTATAAGGAGAACAGCATTTATAACCCTGTTTCAAAACAACATATTTGTTTTGCAGGTGAAAAGATTAGACTGTTAAAATGTTACAGGAGGGGCCGGAGCAATAGCCCAGCGGGTAGGGCGTTTGCCTTTGCATGCGGCCAGCCTGTGCCGGCCTGGGTTCGATCTCCGGCATCCCATATGGTCCCCTGAGCACCGCCAGGAGTAATTCCTGAGTGCAGAGCTAGGGAGTAGCCCCTGAGCATCGCCGGTGTGACCCAAAAAGCAAAAATAAAATAAAATAAAATAAAAAAATAAAATGATACAGGAAAAAAGAACAAAACCTATTGAGTTGGGAAAGCAAGTATCACATTAATGTGATGCGGCTAAATTCACTTCAGCATATTCTGATTCTGTCAAAACCAGCATTAAAGAACAAATTTTAAAGATGCCTGTTATAAATTTATTCTACAGATGTTAATTATTCATGACATGCCTGGCTATCTTTTCATGCAGAGACCACCTGACTTAGGAGCACATAACTTCTCAATGAAAGAACACATGTCAAACATCCCTTGTTATTAAACCATGTCACATTCTTCCCAGTCCGTGGTACTTATTAGACTGCAGATCCCATAATCCTCTTCTGAGTCCCTTCTGCGTTTAATTCAGTTCAGTCTTAAGTAGTTAAAGAAACTGTTTTCAGTGGCAACTAATAACTACTGACCTACAGTGACACTGCGCTACAATAGGCTTGTCAGCCCTGAAAAAGTTGTACCAAAGAAGCTGATTAGGACTTCAAGAGGTTTGTAGCAAGAATCAATGGCTGGTCTGTACTAATGCTGCATTGCCGGCACAGGAATGATAAAAGTGGAACACCATTAGTTATGCCTCATTAAGCTGCACAACCCTTCTAAAAAGAAATTTGTTTAGCCTGACCAAAACCTAATACAATTTTAAGCTCTCTGGCTGCATATTTCAGGGCACCTCAAAAGTCTCTATAAATAAAGGCCAAGAAACAAGAAAAGTAGGAAAGTATATAAACATGAGTCTTCTATTACAATCTGTTAACCTCTTTATTTTCCTCAAGATTAGGCATAAGAGAAATTTTAGAGAGAAGAAAATGCATTTCAATTAAGGAGAATGCACAAACCCTAAATGCTGATGTGGAAAATTCTCATGTGCTCGAATATTACCTGTCAAATCTTTGCTGCTGGAAAAGAGGAGGAGGACCTCGCCAGGAATCTTGGGGTCTCATGTCTGAAAACAAAGAGAAAGATCAGATTGTTAAAATAGCAGTGAAATTATTCAGTTACCAGCATATGTCAAAATTAAGAATTTTTGAGATAATATTGAGACTATAAATTAGAATAAATATATACAAATTGAAAATGTAAAAATATGGAAGTGGGGTGAGTAAAATTTTAAAATTGTAATTGATACCAAAACAGTTTCAGCAGTGATTAAATCCACACACTTCTTAGTCATTATGTATGTGCATGGGTATGTAAAAGTATTGGCAATTATATATTACATTTATACTTTAAATGCTGTGCACAAGGAAGGAATATTTAGGATTTTCCCATACATACAAACCAAGTGGACAGTAAGTTTAATAAAAATCTTAAGGAGTCAGGGAGATAGCTCAGAGACTTGGAGGATATACTTTACATATGGTTGAATCCCTGACATTTTATGGCCCCAAACACAGCTGTGAATTGTCGTCTTCAAGCACACCAGGTATGGATCAAAGGCAGAAACAAACTTGGCTATCGCCACAGTATAGCAGGTAAGGTGCTTGCCTTGCACACAGCTAGCCTGGGTTAAATCCCTGACACCCTATAGGGTCCCCTGAGCCAGCCAGTAGTGATGTCTGAGTGCAAAGCCAAGAGTAAGCCCTTAGCATAGCTGCGTACAGCCCCATAACCAAAACCAAATGAATAGCAAAAATGAAAAAATAAACCTTGAAAACTTTCCCTTACATGTATAACCTGAAAAGAAACACTAACTTATCCAACTATTATAACATAAAGCTGGAGCACAAATCTATCCAAGTCAGGTAGACATATTAATAAAGGAAACACTCACTATTTGACTGTTCTCTGAAGGTCAAACCTCATCTTCAAACACAAAGCACTACCCCATCTAATTACAAGAAACTAAATGGCTCCTCTACATACTCAATCTATAAATGGAGAGAAACTCCCAGACCACTACATCAGCTGGGTTATCAGAAACCACGCCAGTTGTTATCAACCTGCAGCTTGAAGTCCTGGCAGTATATGCTACAGCAGGTTTTGCGTAGGGACCTAATCAAAACAGCTGGTTCCAGGAGTTGTCTAATGAGCTCAACATGTGAGGATGATAACCTGAGACCAAGGACAACAAGGCTTACTATAATGTATTCAGGCTCACATTTTAATGGAAATACAAACTAGAAACATACTTTTCAAAATTACTTTCTTAAAGCAAAGAAGAAATGAAAGCATATTTCTAATCAGGAACCCAAAAAAAAAAAAAAAAAAAAAAAACAACAAAAACTCAAACCCACAAACCTGGGGTTTCCGTAAAAAAAGAGAGAGGGAGGGGCCGGAGCGATAGCCCAGCAGGTAGGGCGTTTGCCTTGCAGCGGCCAGCCTGTGCCAGCCCGGGTTCGATCCCCGGCATCCCATATGGTCCCCGAGCACCGCCAGGAGTAATTCCTGAGTGCAGAGCCAGGAGTAATCTCTGAGCGCCGCTGGGTGTGACCCAAAAAGCCAAAAAAAAAAAAAAAAAAAAGAGGGGAGAGAAAAGAGAAGAGGGAGGGAGGAGAGGAAAAACAGAAGAGGGAAGAGAGAAAGATAGAGAGAGAAGATAGGTGAATGGGGGGGAGAGAGACAGAGAAAGATGAGGAACACTGCTACACTGCTTTTATTTTTTTTTTTGCTTTTTTTTGGGGGGCAGTGGGGGTCACACCCGGCAATGCTCAGGGCTTTCTCCTGGCTCTGCACTCAGGAATTACTCCTGGCAGTGCTTGGGGACCATATGGAATGCTGGGGATCGAACTCAGGCCGGCATAGGCCGGCCACGTGCAAAGGCAAACGTCCTACCCGCTGGACTATCACTCTGGCCCAAGAACACTGCTTTTATTTATTTATTTATTTATTTATTTATTTATTTATTTATTTATTTATTTATTTTTGCTTTTTTGGGTCATACCGGCGATACTCAGGGGGTTACTCCTGGCTTTGCACTCAGGAATTACTCCTGGCGGTGCTCGGGGACCATATGGGATGCCGGGATCGAACCCAGGCCGGCATGGGCCGGCTGCTTGCAAGGCAAACGCCCTACCCGCTGGGCTATCGCTCCGCCCCAAGAACACTGCTTTTAAAAAAATCCACAAAACCCTATAAAGATGGAAAGATCAAACAAAAAGGATCTATCTGGCTGCTCACAATGACTCTCACAGGAAAGTGACAGTCCTTTAGATTCCTCTGACCTCCACATGTGGTATGGCTCAAGGGCAGTTTCCTACATGTATAAACTACCCCTGTGACTACCAAGGGTTTCTGAGAACCAAACCCACCACGCTGTCTATTTTGGAAAGGAAGTAGGGGGTGTTTTTACCATATGTCCATAAACAATTTCACTCTGAAGAAAAAAAACAAGAATAAAACAAAACAAAACCCCTTAAGACAATGGGTCAGAGATATAGCCCAGTGGGAAGGGGACTTACCTTGCACATGGTTGACCCAGGTTCGATCTAAGGCACCCGATATGGTCTCCTGAACCCCACCAAGAATTATCTCAGTGCAGAGTCAGGAATAAACCCTGAGCACTGGTGGATGTGACCCAAAAACAAAAAGCAGGGCAAAAAGATCCCTGGGGCTAAGTCCAAAATACCTCCTGAATTATTACTATATAACAAAGTATACTCAGAAAATCATCAAAATAGGTTAAAACAGAAGTCAATTCATTTACTTGATTTTTTCCCCATGGAAAACCTAAAATTCATCATGTACCCAAAATTTTTTAGTTTCTTATATGTATATATAAATATATATATAAATATATATATATATAAAACCAGCTAGCAAAATAAGATACTATTGTGTTTTGTTAAACCTACACAATGTTCCTAACTTTAAAAAATAAGTCAGTTGAAAAATAAAAACTTGAATCCAAAAGTTAAAAAAAAAAATCAAAGAAAAACTTGATGTTACCTTAAACAAATCTCTTCATGGGGCTCTGAGCAATACATCTATATAGCCCTCAAGTATTCATAAAGCAGAAATATTTCCTGGCTGATAAGTAATGAAGTAGACAGAGGTAAAACAAACTTATTACTATTCATTTGTATGGCTCTAATAGAAGAATCATTTGAGAGGGAGAAAAATACTGGAGAGAGTGAATTGCACTTCAGAAAGGAGACGAGAAAAGAAAAAAATGAGTCGATTTTTTTTCTTTGGTCTTTAAAAACTTATCCTTTTTCTAGGGCTCTAAGGCCACCTAAACGAAGGCTTCACCAACAGCACCTCAAGTGACAATTTACCTAATCAGTGTGGTAATCACAGAGAAGATTCCATGTTTACTGATTGCCCTAATCAAAAATCACTTTCAAACGCGGCTAATTGGCAAGTTTACTGACTGAAGAGAAGTGAAACATCAGGCCCTTTAGGTTGCAGAAACCAAATGCTTTATTCACTGAGTACTCATGGACATACTTGACTTCAACAAGTTATCAGTATCCACACAATTACTCATCAACTACAAACTGACACACAAAAGACAAATCAAACACCAACAGTAACAAACACATACCGCAGACACTTAACAGAGAGTTGGCAGTTTGACCAACGGCCTATCTTGAGTGTAATTTTGTACCACATGGGGCGGGGCGGGGGTGTGAAATAAAGAAATAAACCCAGCTATGATTCTAAGGACTGAATAAAGGTCTAAATACCAGTTCCTCCTACTAAAGCAAATTCTTTCTTCTTTTTGGGGGGGAAGGAAAGAACAGGAGGCAGACCTGGCAGTACTCAGACAGAGCTTACTGTCTGAGTAAGCTCCTGTGCTGAGGGGTCACTCCTGCCTGACTTGAGGGACCACATGGGGTACTGGGGATCAAACCCAGATTGGCCAAGTGCAAGACAAATGTCTTACCTGCTGTACTATTGCTCTAGCCCCACACTAAAGCAAATTCTTTCTGACCAAATTCTAAAGTTCAAAATTCTCATGAAAAGGAAGATCTTTTATCATGTAAAAATTTTTTCGTAGTATTTAGTATAGAAGGGGTGGGGTTAAACATGTGTAGCTAGTTTACCCAGCTCAGCACTGCTAGGTGAGGACTGGATAAGCCCAAACACTGCTGCCATGGGTAAACTGGGCACTGCAGGGGTTGAGTCCACCCCATCCTAGCACTGAACTGCTAGCCTGGGAAGGGCCACTGGAGCCCATAAGCAGGTGTGGAAGGCACTCCTATCCCCCAAACTCAGTAAGTGTGGCTATCTGTTAAATGGGATTCTCATCTTTTCTGGGAGGTGTTTTGGTTTTGGGCTACAAGGACAACATTCAGGGACTATACTGCTAGCCTGGGACTCAGAGGACCATGTGATGCCAGAGACCACCCACGTCACCAGCGTGTAAACTAAAGTGTGCAACTAGTTAAAGAACAGTTACTCCACAGTCCCTGCGTCACCTTACAATGAAGAAATGGGGAGTGCCTGAGATCACAAGCTTGTAAGGGGCGGAGTCAAAGCCAGGGGTTGTGTTCTCTGACCACTCTCCACCACACTACACTACTCCCAAGCTTCAGCTACACTTGCGATAACAGCTGAAGAGGTTCTTTATATTATTTGATTTCAGGAGCACCGGAGGAGAACCACTTCTACTCAGAAGCTGAAAGTTTTAAAAAGGCAGGAATTTGGAAACTAGTTTCAAAATACCAAAGTTTAGAATTAACATTACTGTATACATCTAATTAAGATAGGAAAGAAAACCAAATGTACTTAATATATGTTTTTTGGGTCACACCCAGCAATGCTCAGGGGTTACGCCTGGCTCTGCACTCAGGAATTACTCCTGGCGGTGCTCGGGGCTATATGGGATGCTGGGTATAGAAGCCGGGCTGGCCTGTGCAAGGCAAATGCCCTACCCGCACAAATCACCCACACCCACACTGCAGCAGTTTTTTTTTTTTTCAATCCGGCCCAGGTATGCTGAACCAGAGACTCTAGACATGGGGCAGAGCTGCTACTTCCTCTCCCTGCGCCCAGCCACTCCTGAAGCGCCCGGGTGGCATGGCGGGTTCTAACCCGGGCCTGCCACCCCACCAGAGCCTCACAACAAGCCAGACGACACCCCTGACTCCATAGGGCCTGCCATTATCCACATCTGGGCGTCCCTTTCTTCACAACTCCACCCAGCAGACCAGACTATCACAGCCCGGATCATCGACACCCAACCTGCAGCAGTTTTTTTTTCAATCCGGTCCAGGTATGCTGAACCAGAGACTCTCAGACATGGGGCAGAGCTGCTACTTGCTCTCCCTGCGTCCAGCCACTCATGAGGTGCCCGGGTGGCATGGCGGGTTCTAGCCCTGGCCTGCCACCTCACCAGTGTCTCACAACAAGCCAGGAGGCCCCCCCCACTCCATGGGGCCCGCCATTATCCACATCCAGACATCACTCTGATCACAACTCCACACAGCAGACCACTATCACAGCCTGGCTCGCGTTGCCGCTTGCGGCGCGGTTTATCAATAAATGCTTTATTTAGAGATGACTACAACAGTATGGCACCCGCACGGCAAGCCTGGCAAGCTGCTCGTGTAGTATTTGATATGCCAAATACCAGTAACATTTATATTAGGTCATTCCCATGACCTAATATAATGGTTTGAGGCTCTTTATGTTCCTGGAGCAAGCGGATGCCTTTGGGTTCTACTAGCATGAGACAGGACATATGGAGATATTACTGGTGCCCGTTCTAGCAAATAGATGATTAACGGGAAGATAGTGATAGTGATAGACTTAATATATTCATTTTGTTAGTAAGCATCTTCACAAAGAGATTCATGGTCATAATACGCTTGAATCACTGCTCTTCTACAAAAACAAAGGATAATACTGTAATGGATTTTATATACCAAAGAAAGGTAAGAAACCAGATACAAATCAGGACAAAATATAGGCAGATAATAAATGACTGGAGACAGCTAGGAGGGATTAGTCTTATGAAAATAGGAAATAAAAAAAAGAAAATAGGAAATGAGGCATACCAGTCCAGATTTAGTGGGCTCAAGCTGTTGGGCAGAGAAATATTTCACCATAAAATCAAGAAGACAAATTTTATCAACGACCCTCTCATATCATGAGGTGTTGAAAATAAAAAATTAATCATAACTGATGATTAATCAATCATAACAGATCATTTGAAACACCTGGAAATTAAACAACTTACTACTGAACAACCACTGAGTCAAAGAGGAAATCAGAGAAACAAGGGATTCTTGAGAACATATGAAAATGCAGATCTGAACTACCAAAACATAAGCAACACAGCAAAGAAGTTTATAAGAAGTTTATATCTGGAGCAGAAGCTCTAGTACAGTGGGCAGGGCACTTGCCTTGTACAGTCGACCGAGGTTTAATACCCAGAATCCTATATTGCTGCAGAACACCTAAGAGCCTCTGCATCTGCCCTGGATAGCCTCCTGCAAATCACTTCGTAGATAGGAGGGTAGTTTAAATGTGGCAGTTTATCTGACCATGTATTCTGTACTGGCTGGTATAAATATTCTCTCATGCTACCACAATCATCATGGGACTAGCTAGATCTAACCAGCATATTTGCCTGGCCACATTGGATCTCTAAGTAATTAGACCAGAGAGAAATGCTGTTTGCCTCCAAGCAAGCAAGCAAGCATGGCTCCCTGATAACTCAAAGGCAACTAAAATACAAAACTAGGCTGCCCACTCTCACCACTTCTACTCAATATAGTACTGGAATTACTTGCCATAGCAATCAGGGAAGAAAAAAAACATTAAGGGCATCCAGATAGGAAGGGAAGAAGCCAAGTTGTCACTATTTGCAGATGACATTATATTATACCTAGAAAACCCTAAACTCTCTACCAAGAGGCTCCTAAAAATAATACATTCCTATAGTAGAGTGGCAGGGCACAAAATCAATACCCAAAAGTCAATGGCCTTCCTATATGCAAACAACGAAAGAAACTATCCCATTCACAACTGCGCCGCAGAAAATCGAATACCTAGGAATCAATTTGACAAAGAATGTAAAGGATCTCTACAAAGAAAACTACAAAACGTTACTTCAGGAAATAAAAGAGGACCTGAGGAAATGGAGACACATTCCCTGCTCATGGATTGGAAGTATTAACATTATCAAAATGGTAATACTCCCTAGAGCTTTAAACAGATTCAATGCAGTCCCTAGAAAGATACCCATGATGTTCTTCAAAGAAATTGAACAAACACTCCTGAAATTTGTAAGGAATAATAAACCCCCCACAAATACCTACAGCAATCCTTGGGACAAAGAAGATGGGAGGTATCACTTTTCCCAAACTCAAGCTCTACTACAGAGCAGTTGTAATTAAGACAGTGTGGGATTGGTAAAGAGACAGACCCGTAGACCTAGAACTGAATATCCTGAAACACACTCAAATATACAACCACTTAATCTACGATAAAGGAGCAAAAAAATATTAAGTGGAACAAAGAAAGCCTCTTCAACAAATGGTGCTGGGAAAACTGGGCAGCTACGTGTAAAAGAATGAACTTAGACCTTCTTCTAACGCCATGCAAAAAAAGTCAGATCAAATTGGATTACAGATCTCAACAAGGTACATCGAAGAAAACATAGGAGAAACGGCTGTACGACATCGAAACGAAAAGTATCTTTAAAGATGACACACCACTGACCAAGCAAATGGAAGCAAAGATAAACAAATGGGATTATATAAAATTGAAAAGCTTCTGCACCTCAACAGAAACGGTGACCATGATACAAAGGCAATCCACAGAGTGGGAAAGGATATTCACCCAATACCCATCTGACAAGGGGTTAATATCCAGGATATATCAGGCACTGGTTGCACTTCACAAAAAACAGCCAGCCTCATCAACAAATGGGGAGAAGAAATGAACAGAAGCTTCCAAAAAGAAGAAATTCGAATGGCCAAAAGGCATATGAAAAAGTGCTCTTCATCTTTAATCATCAGGGAGATGCAAATCAAAACAACAATGAGGTACCATCTCACACCACAGAGACTGGCACACATCCAAAACAGCAAGAACAACCGGTGCTGGTGTGGATGTGGGGAAAAAAGGACTCTCATCCACTGCTGGTGGGAGTGCCGACTGTTCCAGCCCTTTTGGAAAACAATATGGGCATTCCTCCGAAAACTAGATATTGAGCTCCCATTTGATCCAGCAATAGCACTCCTGGGAATATACCCGAGAGACAGAAAAACACATAGCAGAAACACTATCTGTACTTCTTTATTCATCTCTGCGCTATTCCCTATAGCTAGAATCTGGAAACAACCTAAATGCCCGAGAACAGAGGACTGGCTAAAGAAACTGTGGTTCATCTACACTATGGAATACTATGCAGCTGTCAGAAAAGACGAAATTATGAAATTTGCCTGCAAATGGATGGACATGGAGACTATCATGCTGAGTGAAATTAGTCAGAAGGCAAAGGACAGATATAGAATGACTGCATTCATTAACAGGATATAAATAGATACCAGTTTTTACTAAGTGGGAAAAAAACTCACCATTGAATATACACAAAGAGACTTAAGTGATAAACTCTAAATATCTGCAGGGCTAGTCACAATGTGTAAAATGAGAGGGAGAGAGATGCAGAGACAGTGAGAGACAGAGAGGAAAGCGGGGTTACCTGCTATTGAGGCAGCCTGAGGGGTGGGCAGGAGGGGTGGGGGTACATTGGTGGTGGAAATGGGGCACTGGTGGAGGGATGGGTGCTGGTATACTGTACTACCAAGAACTAATTATGAACACCTTTGTAATTGTATGTCTCACGGTGGTCTAATAAAAATAAAATTAAAAAAAAAAAGAGTAAGCCCCGAACACCAGCCAGTGTGAATCCAAAACAAAATCCTTAAAAAATAAAGACAGGATGGGGCCGGGTGATAGCCCAGCGGGTAGGGCGTTTGCGTTGCATGCGGCCGGCCCTTGCCAGCCCGGGTTCAATCCCGGCATCCCATATGGTCCCCCGAGCACCGCCAGGAGTGATTCCTGAGTGCAGAGCCAGGAGAAACCCCTGAGCATTGCCGGTGTGACCCAAAAAAGAAAAAAAATAAAATAAAATAAAAATAAAAATTGGGACCTATAGAGTATCATGCTAAGTGATGTCAGATGAGAGGGACTAACTAAAGAAACTACGGTGTAGGATCATTACTCAGCTAGAAGGAAAGAGGAAATCATCAATTTGCTGCTATGGGCAAGGACCTTGAGAGTTATGCTTAGTGAAAATCAGTCAGAGGGAGAGGGACAGACAGAATGATCTGCCTCATTTGTGGGATATAGAGAAAGAGAGTAAGGAAAGAAGAAATGCCCAAAGGCAACAGAAGCTGACAAATGTGTCTTCAGTAAGCTGCTTACTATAGTGGGGTGGGTACACTGGGGCAGCGGTGAAGGGTAGGATGCAGAAACGTTTCAGGCGTAAAACTAACTTTAACAGTATTGTGTGTCACTGTGCATAAAGTAAAATAAAACAGCATCCCTCATAATGAGAAGGAAAGAAATGCAGAGGAAAGACCACAAAAATAAACAGAAAATTTTGAGTTTGAAGCCACACTTGGTAGCATTTGCTGCTATTCCAGCGCTATGCTCAGGGGTTATTTCCTTGGTGCTTAGGGAATAATGTGGGGCTGGCACAGAATCCAGAACTTCAACGTGCAAAGCATGTACTTCAGCCTGAATAAGCTATTATCTCTCTGCCTCCCCACATCCCAAAAAACCCTTAGTGACAAAAAATCTCAAAGATATTTTTAAAAATCTAGACGAAATCATAAAGAAACCAAAAATGGGCCGGAGTGACAGCACAGCGGGTAGGGCGTTGCCTTGCACGCAATTGACCCGGGTTCAATCCCTGGCATCCCATATGGTCCCCTGAGCACTTCCAGGAGTAATTCCTGAGTATAGAGCCAAGAGTAACCCGAGTATTGCCAGGTGTGACCCAAAAAAGCCAAAAAAAAAAAAAAAGACCAGCATAGAAATACAAATATCAGCAGCGGCTGTGAAGAGGCCATTAACTGGTTAGCAGAAATGTGACCCAAAGAGAGATTTAACTATTCTAATATCAGCAGCGGCTATGAAGAGGCCATTAACTGGTTAGCAGAAACGTGACCCAAAGGGAGATTTAACTATTCTAATTTTAGAGCGTCTGCGGCTGTCGGGTGCCACTGGCTGGGCCTGGCATCCGCACAGCCAACACAGTGAGGTCTGCATGGACATGGTGGTCTTCAAGGACGAGGCCAGGCATTTCTCCCCAGAGGAGCGTACCCTGCTGACTGCTCCCCAGAAGCAGCTCTGAGAGATGTGATGCTGGATGCCTGCAGGTACCTGCACCTGGCCTAGTGGGAGTTATTTGCTGGAGAATTTTTGTGTTAGTACTAATGCAGACCCCCCAACAGTGAAGAAACCCAAGCGGATCACGCATCCACCTGCCCCAGAGTGTGATCTCCCCCAGGAAACCCCAAACGTGCACTCAGGATGGGAAAGTCCCCAATTCTTCCTTTCAGAACCACGGCCGGTCTCACCCCCAGACACCCATCTCCTCCAGGTGATGAAGGAAGAAAAGTCTATAGGGCTCTCTCCTGCCAAAGAGCTTAGCTGTGAACTGGCATCAGAGAAACCCCGTCAGCAGTGGGCCTGGGGGAGAGGCATCAGAAACGCTGAGTGCCTGGAATGTGGGAAAGCCTTCAGTCACCTCTATTACTTACCACGTCACATGAGAGGTCACTTGGCCAGAACATAGATGCCTGCAGAGTGTGTGGGAAAACCTTTTAGGCCCAACTCGCTCCTCAGATGGCACATCTGGACCCAGCCAGGAGAAATTCCTTTTTTTAAGAATTTTTTATCATACCACCATGAGATATACAATTAAAAAAAAAAAAAATCCTATTTTTAATGGACCAAAGTCTAGCTCGAGCTCATGATTCTTACATCCAAGGTCCTGAGTCTGATTGTCCGTACAACATGCCCTGCCCAAACACCACAATGATGTGGTCCTGGTGACCCCTAGAACCACTGACCCCCAAGCAACCGCCAAGGGCTAAGGATCACTACAAGTGGCCCCATGGGCCTCTGAGCACTGCTGTGGAAGTCTCCCCTCTTCCAAATTTTAATAGAAATAATCTTACAATTATCAAATTAGCAAGAACATTTTACAAAGTGCCAACACTGGGGTCAGAGTGCTAGGAAAGCAGGTAGGGCATTTGCCTTACATGTGGACAACCCCCGGTTCGATCCTCATGCCGTAAATGGTCCGTCCCTGAGCACTGCCAGGAGGAATTCCTGAGTACGGAGCCAGGAGTAAGCCCTGAGCAGTGCTGGGTGTGCCTCTCCTTCCCCAACCCCATCTCCAAAGGGACAATACCTGGTATTGGTGGTAACCAAGACATTAGAAATTCTCATCTGGGTCAGAGTGATAGCACAGTGAGTAGGGTGTTTGCCTTGCACCACGGCTGACCCGGGTTAGGGATGATCCCTGGCATTCCATATGGACCCCCAAGCGCAGTCAGGAGTAATTCCCGAGTGCAGAGCTAGGTGTAACCCCTGACAATTGCCGGGTGTGACCCAAAAAAAAAAAAAAATAGAAATTCTCATCTGCTGTTGAGAAAATGTTGCAACATATGTGGAGGTTAATATATGCTAATAACCAAAAAGACTAGACTTGGCATACAGTTAAGAAAATTTATTAGAAAAAGTGCATGCTTGGGTCAAGGAATAGTTCAAATAGCTAGAGTGCAGGTGCTGCATGCTGGAGGGCTGGGTTTGAGCCCTAGCAGTGCCAGGAGGGTTCCCTCAAGCAGTGACCTGGGAAGTCCCAGAAAAAGCGCGCGCACACACACACACACACACATGCGCGCACTTTAAATAATCCATGAGCACCAAACAAAAATCAGAAAATATTATGAACAGACTGACAATGATATAAAACAAGTAATACACAGCTTCTTGTTTTACATGATTACACAAAGCTTCATAAATTAGATAAAACTAAAAATGAAATACCCAGGTTTCCATTTCAAAAAATTAGAAAATTAGAATACGGAAGAAATTAGAAAAGAGTGAAAATCAGAAATTAAATTAAAAAAAAGTCATACAATGGGGGCAAAATATCAAGGAAAATATAAATTAAAAAAAACTGTCAGCTCTTTTTTTCATTTTCAATATAAAAAACACTGTATCAGTAATTAAATTGGTCTTAGAAATCCAAAAAAAGATGAGATTTAGTTTTAAGTAACTTTATTAATGTGTACCATGCATGAATAATTTAGTAAATTTAAAATTGAGAATGATCGTTTCTCGGCCTTTTGGCTAAGACCAAGTGTGAAATTTCAGAATGAACAATTTCTTAAGAAACCTATAAAAACCAAAACAGAAGTGACAAAAATAACCTAAATCTACTGACGAATCTGGAATCCAAAAGTGGAGAGAGGCGTACAGGGATTCAGGGTCTGCCTGCATGGTGAGGCCTGAGTTTGAATCTCTACAGCCATTTTATTATTCCTTTGGCACAGACTGCCGGGGTCTCTGTGGCCTGAGCTTGAATCCCTAGCACCCTGTTATTAGTCCTTAAACACAGACTACCAGGGGTCTCTCCTTAGGAAAGAGGCAAGAAAAGCCCAGGAACAACTTTAGGTGCGGCTCAACCTCTCCACCCTACTCCCTGGCCCCAATATTAAGCTAGAGACATAGAAGGGCTGTGGGTCTGGCAAGTCATTTGTCTTGCATGCAGCTAACTCCAGTTTAATGACCAGCCGCCTAAGCACCTACTGAAGTGATCCCTGAGCATGGAGACAGGAGCTAAGCCCTGAGTAATGACTGGTTGTCCCCTGACCCCAATCTAAGAATTCAAATCCTGGGCCAGAGAAGATAGTGCAAAGGGTTAACATGTGGAAGGCCTGGGAGAGGCCCCCAACTCTGTGTTAGCAGTAGCCCCAGAGCACTACTGAGTGTGCCTCAAGCAAAACAAAATTAAAAAGAAGCTGAATACAAAATTAAAATTCTTTTCATGAGGGAATTCTAAGTCTGAAAGACTTCATCACTAAATTCTTTATAGGACTAAGACATGACAAAATTCTTAGACTAACTAACCCCCTATTAGAAACCAAAAATGTAGGAAATGCCTCTACCTTGGTTTATGACAAGAGAACAATGAAATCTGTCAGCAGACCTCATGCTGCAGCTGAAACTCCCAACACACATACTGACACACCAAAGGTAGTATTATTTAAAAAAATATATTATCCTAGTAATGCCAGGTTGGCTGAACTCAATCTCTAAACCACTTAAAGAAGAGAGGGGCGAACCCACATCATTACCAACAGATGAAGGGGATGCATTCCATGAAATCTGATGGGTGAGGGAAAATCATGAAGTGAAGAAAGGAAACTTTTCATTCTGACAAAGGTTATTTATAACAACAACATAATCTACTGTTCTTTAGAGAAGAGGGCTCAGTCAACACTACTAAGCAAAAAGACCAAAAGGTCTTAAACCTTGGAAAATGAATGAATACAGCTTTCATTATTTGTAGAAGACTATGTACAACATACTGACAAGGATGAAATTTGAAATTAAATTAATTCATTACGGTTGTCGGATAGAAAATCAATATTTAAAAAAAATATTTTTGTAAATAAGCATCTAAAAAATCGTATTTGGAGTCAGAGCGATAGGGCAGCAGGGAGGGCATTTGCCCTGCAAGCAGCCAACCTGGGTTCAATCCCCGGCATCTCAAATGACCCTCAGAGCACTGCCGGAGTAATACCTGAGTGCAAAGCCAGGAGTAACCCCTGAGCATCGCCGGGTGTGAAGCAAAAGCAGAAAAAAGAAAAATCATATTTGGAGGCATTCTCATACACTTCAAAGGTCATTATTTTTTAACCATAGCCTAGGATATGCCAAATTCCCCCATTACCTCAATTTAAATAATCAACTGCTAATTGTGACTTCCATAAATTTTTCACTCCTCCCAGTACCTCAGAGTCACCTGAGCGTGTATCCCTGAGTGCAGAGATAGGAGTAAGCACTGAGCACATCTGTGTGTGGCTACAAAAAAAATAAAACAATAACAACAACAAAATAAACCATTGTGGGGAGAGAAGTTCAGATCGGAGGATAAGGATCTCTCCCTTGTATGTATCTTGGGACCGTATGTAGTGCCAGGGTTTGAACTCTGGCACTCTATATGGTCCCAAGCACCACCCAGAAAGAGTTTAAATATAAAACAGGGAGTTTAAATCTAAGACAGGATTTAACAAATGTTATTAGCATCTTGCTATACAGCTGTACATGCCGCAAGGCCCCATGCTACAAGGTTGAATAATAACCAAGACAAGCAGCAAAAAAAGCAATGGAGAGGTAGGGAGGTGGCACCTCTGATTTGAGATGCTCTCAAATCCTCTGATTTGAGATTGGGTTCAATCCTCAGTCCCACCAGGAGTGATCAGATCCCTGCATATAGAGCCAAAGCACTGCCAGGTATGGCCCAGCAAAGTGACATCATAATCTTTCAAGTAATTAAAGTGGTTGCAACTGCATATCTACTGTACAACTGACTTAACTGCCTCAACACCTGTATATATCTTCTTTGTGGTACTAGGGAATCAAACCTAGGTCCTCCACACACAAGGCATGAATTCTATCACTGAGGGGAATCCCTGTATTCTAGAATAAGCTGCAATTTATTCCACATACTTCTACATTCCTTTAGAAGCATATTTATAATGATAAATCCAATTTATATTATAAGTAAAACCCAGTAAAGATAAAAAAAAAACCTGAATGATCTTCTTTTAAATTGCCTATTTTAATTCAACTGTAACTGCACTGATGAAATAATCTTTAAGTAATGATTAGAAACCAATAATTGTACAACTTAATTAAACACATAAAATACCCAATCCGTAAAAACTTACTTGACATAAGTTTTGGAATCTGAGCTTGTCCTCTCAACAGTGGCCTGTACAAGTTTCCTTGGTAATTTGCAGGCGGTGGTGCAGCATTGTTATACATACCAGTTCCTGAGCCTCTTGGCATGACATGGCTATAAAGACACCCCAATAGAAAAAAAATCATATAGCTATAGGCACCAAATTCTAGCTGATACAAATTTAATAATGCTAGTAGCTATCTCTTTACAACTAGAACTAGATTAAGGCAATGCAAATTTAAAAGACATAAAATTGGGGGCCAGAGCAACAGCACAGCGGGAAGGGCATCTGCCTTGCATATAGCCAACCCGGGTTTGATTCCTGGCATCCCATGTGGTCCCTCAAGCACTGTCAGGAGTAATTCCTAAGTGCAGAGCCAGGAGTATTGCCTGAGCATTGCCGGGTGTGACCCAAAAACAAAAGACATATAATTAACAAAGTTAAAAATATCCTATGGTAACATTAACAGCAAAAAGTTCATTTGTTGTACCTACTTCAGAAAAAATTTATTTTCCTTCTGCATTATATTTTATTTTCAACAACCCATGCTGTTGTTCTCACTGTATACACTATATATTTTGCCTTTTAAAAAGTTTCACATTCTCTGCAACTTTTGTGGTCTTTGTAATAATTATGCTGGCGACTTTCGTTTTACTAAGCCATTCCTCTCATTTAATATTAGTATTATGGGGAATAATGCACCAGAGGTATCAAAACAAATATTTTTATGTATCTCTTATTGTTTTCTCAGGACAAATTCTAAGAAATAGCAATTGGATGAAATTGAAAGTATCCTCAAACTCGGAATTCTATTCAGAGAGGCTCCTAAAGTACTTCCAAAAGAGTGGAACTAATGCAAGGTGATAAGTTAAGACTATTTTTAAATTTGTGGTTCTTTTACTATGAAAAATGAAAACTCTGGGCTGAGGGCTGTGACTTAAGTGGTGGAGAGCTTGTCTTGCAGACACAAGGCCACAAGATCCATTCTTAATATTATTCCACATACTGAGCATGACACTTGTACCACTGCGTGTTTGCTATCACTGGCAATAACAATGAAAGAATGAGAGAGCATGTACATGCTCAAGACAGAAAAGAGAGAGAGATGGGGCCCGAGTGATGGCCCAGAGGGTAGGGCGTTTGCCTTGCATGCGGCCTGCTCATGCTGGCCCAGGTTCGATCCCCGGCATCCCATATGGTCCCCTGAGCACCGCCAGGACTAATTCCTGAGTGCAGAGCCTGGAGTAACCCCTGAGCATTGCCAGGTGTGACCCCCAAAAAAAAAGAAGAGAGAGAGAGAGAGAGAGAGAGAGCAATGCAGCTAGGTTTACTATCACCACTACTACTATAGAGGGGAGAAGAAGAAAATCTAAAGAGTATTCCCCCAGTGGAATATTATGGATACAATGGGTACTATTCTGTATTGAAAAGATAAAATCATGTCTCTTGGGGAAAAAAGGATAGATCTTGAAATGATTTATGCTATCTGAAATAAGGAAGCGAAAGAATCACCAGATGTTCTTATTGCTAGATGAACTATAACTAAGCAGAAAAAAATGACCAAAAAAATAACAAAAGTAACTCCTAGACTCAATGAGGAAGGTTTGAGAAGGAACAGTAAAGGGGTTTTTTAATGGTGAGGTGGCATGATAAATTTGACAGTGGGTGCAGAGAGCCTTAATTACATATTAAATTGTAAAGCACAATTTCCAGAGATGTAAAGCTCTGAGGCAGAAAGAGACTGAACAGGTCGAGTACCTGCTCTACATACAGGCTCCACCCCAGGCACAGCATGGTCCAAACACCCCTGGGAGGCGACCAAAGCATAAGACTGGGAGCAGTCCCTGCGCACCATGGAGTGTGGAACCCCCACCCTGCAACACCAACTCCAACTCTGTTTTAGAGGCCATACGGATCACGTATAAGTCACTTTAAAAAAATGCAAAGTTGTAAAAAAAAACAACCACAGTAACAGCTTATTTACAAAGTTTAGAAACTAGCCTAAACATTTAATCAGATATTAGATCACTTAGTAATTCTCATAAATCATGAAACAACGTATTTATTGTCAATGTCTAAGAATCCACTTGGACTAAGAATTCAATCAAACTAAGGATTGTTCAGTGAATAATTCTCAAACATGGGACAGGAACAATAGTACATTGAGCAGGGCATTTGCCGTGTAAGTGGCTGACCCAGGTTCCATCCCTGGCATCCCATCTGATTCCCCAATTACTGCCAGGAGTAGTTTTTGAATGCAGAGCCAGGAGTAACCCCGGAGCTTCACTGTGTTGTGACGTGACAAGAGAAGACAAGAGAAAACAAGAGAAGAGAGCAGGCGGGGAGGGGAGGGGGGAGGAGGGAGGGGAGGGGAGGGAGGGAGGGAGGGGAGAGGAGAAGGCAAGACAAGGCAAGGCAAGGCAAGAGCCCAATTCAAACATCATGAGTCAGCAGAGAACTACCATTCCCATTTTACGCAAAGGAAATGGGGAGAATAGGTGGTGTTCAACTCCCAAAAAATATGAAGTGGTAAAATTTGAATCCAGACATTTATTTTATTTTATTTTATTTTGCTTTTTTGGGTCACACCCGGCAATGCTCAGGGGTTTCTCTTGGCTGTGCACTCAGGAATTACTCCTGGCGGTGCTCGGGGGACCATATGGGATGCCAGGGATCGAACCCAGGCTGGCATGGGCGGCAGTGTGCAAGGC